>PVIH01019721.1:19767-34628 GCA_004025045.1 Sigmodon hispidus
GCCATGTAAAGTTGGCAGATAAACAGAGATTCTGGATTAAGGTTATTGCATTTTCTTTTAATTTTTTAACTTGTAATGAGCTAATTGCAGAGAGACAATTGATTGCTAATGCTGCTAAGTTAAAAAAATACCTATACTTTAAAGATATCTTGACGGTGAAATCTATTTATAAGAATATGTTACTTGGGAAAAGAGTTTCTGCTTTTGTCTCCACAGAAGATCAAAACCTGTGGCTTGGTTCTAGGCAAATGTGGTTCCATTTGCGAAGGCCCCCTGAAATTCTCTGATGTGAAGATCAGCTTCCAAGATGGCCAGTTGAGATGATCCAGCTTTAAAACCTCATGAGATCTTCATCATCCTTTGACAGCAGGAAGTAGTAAAAGAAAGAAAGCTACGTCCAATTTCCCCAAAATATTACTTATTAATGTTTGTTTTCATTATAAATTGTTAATGGTCATAGTCAATCTTTAAAAAAAGGGGGAGGATATGATATAGGAATGATTAAAAAAGATAAGTGGATTTTGATTTATTGATATAAACTTAAGGTCAATTTTGTTATGCTGTATGTATTTTTCTACTCTTTATTAAGGTATGATGCTGATGTAACTCTTTTAAAATTGTAATGTATAATTGAGAAATGCAGATTAATAGTCACCTATGATAACCAAATTTATAGTCATGTTAGTTAGGTTTTTGTATGTATACAAAGATATATTTCAATTAGATAGGTAGTCTTCAAATACTTCAAAGGCATGCAGAATATGGCATTTAAATAATTTTGAGAACTTAGACTTTTCTGGACAGTGAGACAGGTCTGCTCCTGGAAGCACCAATGTATTTCAGGAAAATGATTGGCATTGAAGAAACTTTATGTGGAATTTATTTTGTGGCAACAGTTAGCCACTGGAGAAGAAACTCTTCTGGTACTGACTGCTTGATAGTATGCTGTATAAACTGGACATGCAGGTTCCATAGGAAAGTGACCTCTGAACTTTGGCAAAAAAAGCTGAGATGGTCCTTCAGGTTCCTGCTTTGCAGAAAAAAAATTGCTGGGCATTCTTCAGGACACAAGGAGAAGCAACTGATGGACTGCATCAGATTTCTTGCATCATGAAAGGTATGCCAGAGACTTTGGACCATAAAGGCTGAATATGGTACCCCAACATTACAAAGGAACTTTGGGTGACTGTCCAGGCAGAAGACAGGTGTCATCTGTGTCATTTTCTAGACTTTGGAAGTTGCTTGCACTTCCTGTTTATTTGCATAATAATATCTCCTTCTCTGGTCTTTGATGTGGTTCAAGGTTTAATAATTATAGGTATAGTTCTTTTTAGTTTAAAATGTATATTATATATGAAAATTTAGACTCACAATGATAAGGTAAATAATGGAATATTCTCTTTAATTTTGTGAATACAAATAGACTGGATATTGTGAGTGTAATTCCTGCTTGAGAGCTGTTATGGTGTAATTTTAATATGGAAATTGAAACCTTTTTTAATTAGACATTAAAGAGGAGATGTGGTGGAAATGCTCTCTCTACACTGTAAATAAAGGACTGTTTTGGCCTATGCACAGCACCATAGAAGTGGGTGGAGTATCAGAGCATGGACAGGTAGTAGAAGAAGGGTGTAGTTAGTCAGTCACCATCAGACCCCCGAAGGAGGAACATGTAGAGATACAGGCTGAGCCATGTGGTGGGAAGATTAATGGACATGGGTTGAATTAAGATGAATGAGCTAGCTAGTAATGTGCTTAAGACATGGGCCAAACATTATAAAGTATATAAGCGTGTGATTCATTTCTTTGGGGTACAAAAGCTGCCACGGGCCAGGTTCCAAACCTCTGGGCCCAAATGTCCCTGGAAAAACTTAATACAGCAGTTTCCATTGACTAGTCAGGTGTTATTCTTGTGGGTCTTTCTTTATAGGTGATTTCACCTTTTCCTTTGCAGCTCTTAATATTTTTTCTTTGTTCTATAGGTTTAGTGGCTTCATTATTATATGGCTAGCAGACTTTTTTGTGGGTCTAGTCTATTTCATGTTCTGTATGCTTACTGTATCTTTATAATTGTTTCCTTCTTTAGGTTCAAGAAATGTTCTTCTATGTTTTTGTTGAACATATTTTCTGTGCCTTTGAGCTGGTGTTCTTCTCCTTTCTTTGATTCCTGTCATTCTTAGTTTTGTCTTTTCATGGTGTCCCAAATTTTTTGGGCATTTTGTGTTATGACTTTTTTTTGTTTTAGTGTTTTCTTTAACTGATGCATCTATTACCATTATTGAGTCTTCCACACCAGAGACTTTCTCTTCCATCTCTTGGATTCTGTTGGTTAATCTTGAGTCTGTATTTCTGGATTCTTTTTTTTTTTCAGATTTTCTATTTCTAGCTTTGTCTCAGTTTTTGACTTCTTTATTGCTACTATTTCAATTTTTAATTCTTGGTAAATTTCTTTCACCTGTTTGTTTCCATTTTCTTAGTTTTCTTTATTTTCTTTCAGGTCTTCATTCATCTCTTCTAATTTTCTCTGTGTGTTTTCTTTTTTTCTTTAAGGGAGTGTTTTATATCCTCCTTTAAAGCTTCTATAGTTTCATGAAGCCGTTTTTGTGATTACTTCCTTCTCTTCCCTCTTCATTGTTATGTTCAGGTCTTGAAGCTATAGAACTACTCACTTCTTCTGGTGCTGTCTTTTTGACCTTTCTATTCTTGTACGTATTCTTGCACTTCTGTCTTATCATTTTTTTCCCCCAAATCCCTTTTGGTTAGTTCTTGGTCAGCTCTTAGTGAGTTGTTGGTCTGATGTCTCTTAATCAGCTCTGTGTTCAGAGGGTATGCTGCTCTTGTGAGGTCAAAGTGCTATGATGTCCTTGTTACCTCTTTACCTCTCACCTCTCAGATGTGTATCCAGGGTCTTGGCTGTTCCCCAATTGCTATTATGCCAGTTGTGTTCTGGGTGGGCTGTGCTCCAAGCTGAAGAAGCTGAGTGGCCATCTGAGGGCCTGAGTTCAGGTGGAAGAAGTCACCATCTGACCTCTGACCTCTCAGCTATGCTCCTAGGGACTCCTCTGCTTCCCTGCTGGTATTATATCATCCCTGGTCTGGGAAGACTGTGTTTACTGCTGAAGCCATGTTCTGGGCAAATTTTATTCCACACCAAAGTGATGTGGCCATCTCAGGGCCTGGGTTCAGGTGGCAGAAGTCCACATAATCTCCTCTCCAAAGCATCATATACTTAGACTCAAATTTCAAAGTCAAGATTCCTTTAAAATATATATGTTCATTTATCTTAGCAGCCTTTACAATCAAATGCCCTTTTGCAGTTAGTTCATTCACAGTTAAAAAAACAATACTCTTCTCTCCATCACTTCATCTCATCCCCAGCAAGGTAAGGAGGTCCTAATGTCCCAAGGTGGCTGGTTCATCATCCTTTCCAGGCAGATCCACTTTCATCACCCCAATATTAAGACTGAGTCAAGTGTTCCTCTGGAGGCAATGGGCTCCAATGTACTGGTCCAAGTTGCTTCAGATGCCAAGCTGTTCAGTGGTTGTGGTTTGCAGCTTTGGAATGCTTTGCTTTTTGTTTAAAGTCCACTAATGACTGAGTAATCCCCTGCTTATCTTTCTGGGTGGAGTCACTGGAAGGGGCGGGAGGGGGAAGGGAGTCTGAACAACAAGATACATGGATAAAAATTATGACTTTATTCATAATAAAAAATAGTATGTTGAAAAGATAAAAGAAAAAAATCCCATATAATTCATACTCTCTGGATTTTCCTTTTTTTACATGGCTAATTATATTTATATTACCCAATTTCTCTTTTGAAAGATTTTCTCTAACCTTTTGCTTTTCTCTCCCAAGCCTATGCACATTTTACACACATTGTAACCCATTTACAATTTTTCATCATATGAATCTGTTTTATTACATATTCTTAATAATTTTCTAACCAGGAAAGTTTTTATGTATTAATATTTATTGAAGAGTATATAGACACTCACAATACAAATTAAACCTTATTACTATTCTTGGAGCATGGAGTTACTTCCCCAAGAACACAGGAACAAAACAGGAAGAAAGGTTAGTGTGTCCTACATCTCAATGGGTGTCTGGCCATGCCCTATTCAAAATCCTGGTACCCTAGAGATACATCTCCAGTCTTCCCCAAGTAATGCCTGAATCATACTACATCTCTTTCTTTTGTGTAACTAAGAAAGTTATAAATTAAGTATAAGACTATATAAAATAGGAATAATTATAAGATAATGTCTTGGGGAGGGAAAGGAAATAACATAAGCAAGGTCAAACTACAACTATCAACAAATATAAACTATATCTTAAATGTCTAGAATATTGGTAAGTGGCATTGTATAAGGATTATGTCAAGGCTGTTTACCTTGAATAATATGAACCCAATACCTGAATGTTCTTAGGTAAGGTATAAGATGGTAGTAACTGTGGTGGAAATATTCTCTGTATGCTGTAAATAAAGTAACTCATTTGGCCTATATACAGCACCATAGAAGTAGGTAGAGAATCAGACGCTAGACAGGTAGAAGGAGGACAGAGTTAGCCAGTCTCCATCTGACCCCCAAAGAAGAGACATGTAAGGAATCCGAGTAAACCATGGGCTGGGCCACATGGCAGGTAGATTACTAGAAATGGATTGAATTAAGATGAAAGAACTAGCTAATAATGTGCTTGAGACATAGGCCAAACAGTACGAAGTTAATATAAGCATCTGATTCATTTCTTTGGGGAATAAAAGCTGCTATGAGCCAAGTCCAAACTTTTGGCCCAAACAAGGATGGATACCTTCTACAACAGATGGCATCCCAATGTAGGCCAAACAACCACATAAATCCTGAGAAAGTTTAAAAAGCTTAAAAAGCATTCTAGCCCACTGAAACAGAGCCAAAAGTGGCTTTCTAAATTGCGTATCTGAATTGATTTATAATACAGAGACAGAGTGGTGTTCAGGCGGGAATTTAAAAATGGTGCATCCATGGCACACAGCTTAAACCCATACATTTCACGGAAGGCTTGGCATAAGTGTTATTGATTTAAGGTTTCTGCTTATACTGAACAGAAAGGAAACAGAGTCAAAAACAGTTTTTCTGGTAGCAGCATTTTCTGAGTCCACTCTGGTTGCTGGCAGTGAGAGAGATGCAGTGGGCACCTCTGCCATATTGAAAAGCAGCCAAAAGGGGCAGAGTCAGCAATAAAAGTGATACCAACATTTTAAAAGCTCTTTGGGTTAAAAAATGATTAAAGATTCTCAATAAAACAGATTTAGACTCACAAAACCTTTAAATGGGGTACAATGTATGTAAAATATGCATAGGCTTCAGAGAGAAGAGAAAGGGGGTAAAGAAAGCCCTTAGAAAAGAGAAATAGTAATAAAGATTAGAAAGGCCACATAAAGATAACAGATAAACAAAGAGTCTGGATTATGGTTATTGTGTTTTCTTTTAACTTTTAATGAGCTAACTTCAGAAAGATGGTTGATTGCTAAGGCTGCTAAGTTGGACAAACATATATATTTTAAAGATATCTTGACTTTGAAATCTGTTTATAAGAATATGTTGCCTGGGAAAAGAGTTTCTGTTTTTGTTTTCACAAAAGATCAAAACCTGTGGATTGATTCCTGGCAAATGTAGTTTCATTTGCCAAGGCCACCTGAAAATTCTCTGATGGAAAGATCAGCTTCTAAGATGCCAGTCGAGATGATCCAGCTTCAAGACCCCATGAGATTGCCAACATCCTTTGTCAGCAGGAAGTAGTAAAAGAAAGAAAGCTACATCCAATTTCCCAAAATATTATTTATTAATATTTGTTTTCATTATAAATGGTTAATGATCATAGTCAATCTCTTTCAAAAGAAGGGGGGAGGATATGATATAGGAATGATTAGAAAAGATAAGTAGATTTTGATTTATTGATATAAACTTCAGATCAAGTTTGTTATGCTATATGTATTTTTCTACTCTTGATTAACGTATGATGTTTATGTAACTCATTTTAAATTGTAATGTGTAATTGAGAAAAGCAGATTAATAGTCATCTATGATAACCAAATTTATAGTCATGTTAGTTAGGTTTTTGTAGTTATACAAAGATATATTTCAACTAGATAGGTAGTCTTCAAACACTTCAAAGACATGCAGAATATGGCATTTAAAAAATTTTAAGAACTTAGACTTTTCTGGACAGTGAGACAGGTCTGCTCCTGGCAGCACCAATGTATTTCAGGAAAATGATGGGCACTAAAGAAACTTCATGTGGAATTTACTTTGTGACAATAGTTTTCCACTGGACAAGAAACTGTTCTGGTATTGACTGCTTGATAGTATGCTGCATAAACTGGACATGCAGGTTCCATAGGAAAGGTCCTTCAGGTTTCTGCTTTGTAGAAAAAATTGCCAGGCATCCTTCTGGACACAAGGAGAAGTGACTGATAGACTGTGACAGATTTCCTATATCACTGAAAGGTAGGCCCAAGTCTTTGGGACTATAGGCTGAAGAAGATGCCCCAATGTTACAAAGGAACTTTGGGTGACTTCCAGGCGGACAGGTGTCATCTCTGTCATTTTCTAGACTTTGGAAGTTGCTTGCAGTTCCTGTTCATTTGGGTAATATTATATCCTTCTGTGTTCTTTGATGTAGTTGAAGATTTAAGAACTATAGGTATAGTTTTTCTTAGATATTTTAAAAGGTATATTAGATATGGAAATTTAGACTCACAAGGATAAGGTAGATAATAGAATACTTTCTTTAAGTTTGTTAATTACAAATAGACTAGATATTGTGATTGTAATTCTTCCTTGAGAGCTGTTCTGTTGTAATTTTGCTATGGAAATTGAAACCTTTTTGATTAGACAGAAAAAAAGAAGTTTGGTGGAAATATTCTCTGTATGCTATAAATAAAGTAACTCATTTGGCCTGTGTGCAGTACTGTAGAAGTGGGTAGAGAATCAGAGTCTAGACAGGTAGAAGGAGGGCAGAGTTAGCCAGTCTCCATCTGACCCCCAAAGAAGAGACAGGTAAGGAATCCAGGTGAGCCACAGGCTGGGGCACATGGCAGGTAGATTACTAGAAATGGGTTGAATTAAGATGAAAGATCTAGCTAGTAATGTGCTTGAGACATAGGACAAACAGTATGAAGCTAATATAAGCATCTGATTCATTTTTTGGGAGGATAAAAGCTGCTGCAGGCCAGGTCCAAACCTCTGGCCCAAACGAGCTGGGAAACCTCTTACAACAAGTAACCTTAACTATCTAGTCTTCAACTCCATCAAAGACCTGAGAAGGAACTATAATACCTGAGTAACATGGACACACAACAGAATAGCTACCAAGGTTTATGAGAGTGCAGCAACAGTAAGCTGTCTGGACAGTCACACATGACTTTTCTTGCAAAGTTGGAGCATCTACCATTATTGGCTACTGGCCTAAGGTATCTGACAGATCTCTTCAGAAGTAGGGCATTTTTTACAGGAGAGTTTTAAAAATGCTAATCTATAAAGCACTACTTTGACTCTCTGCTCCTTTCTACTTTTCAACACGACAGAAGTACCAGAGTACCACTTACTTTCCCTATTCTGTGATGCACTATTAAACATCATGGAGCTTTTAAGCTCATAGCTGTGTTTCTAAACTTAAAAACAGAAGCTGGGAGAAGCCTCTTTCTACCACAGCTCTTGAGGGAGACTGCAGAAATAAACTATGCTGCTAAACTTATGGTGGATGGTGGCTGGCAACATTGAACAGGCTGTTGCTGAGAGATGAGTCTCTGAGCTGCTGCTGGCTTTAGATTGTGAGACCAACGTGGTTCCACTCATGTGCATTCAGAATCCTTTCAAAGGCTTTTTCATTGCCCCACTTTGGAATGACATTTGTTGTATGAAATTTCGGGCCCAACCTAGCCCTGCATTCAAAGTAACTGTCCTGCCCTTAGACTGATTTAGCCTGAAGGTGAGACCCTCAGCCTCTCTTGATCCCAAATAATCACACAAAGGCTTACAGTAATTACATGCTGTCTGGCCTATGGCTCAGACTATTGCTAGCTAGCTGCCACATTTTACCTAATTTCTATTAATCTGTCTTGCCATGTGGTCTGTGGCTTACCTGTACTTCTTTACATATTGATTTTTGGGTGACAAAATTGTATCTCTGTCTGAGTTGGCCCTCCTTAACTTTTATCTATGTCCTGATTTCCTGCCTGCTTCTAAGATGCATTGCCATAGGCCATAAAAGTCCCCTTATTACCAATGATATTCAGATTATATAGAAAGACATCCTAAATCACTTGTCTTCAATTCTTTGACCTTGGAAGAAAATATTAAAAAGTTGGGCAAGGTGGCATGTGCTTATAATTCCAGTGTTGGGACTTACTAGCCAGTCAGCCTATCCTAATTACTAAGATCTGGGTCACTGAGAAACTCTCTCACTAAAAGTAAGATGGCCAACTCCTGATAAATAAAACTGACACATACACACAGGTGGATCCATAATTCAAATGTATTGCACAAGAGCATGCAACCATATAAATGAAAAATAAATAAAAATTCTCAACAACATTTTTAATTTTTTTAAAAAATCTTAACTTTTTTTTTTAACAATCACTGCCTCTACTATATAGCCTGCCAGCATGTTCCCACATGAAACCTCTGAGTTAGTTATGTTACTATGACAAACCAACAGATATGGAGATTTCTTCGGTTCTCAACATGTTCTCATAGGTCCATTGCTGATTTAGCTGATTTTTTTAACATATTTTTCTCTTTGTGTTTGTAAAATTGAAATCCTACATCAATGATAAAGCAATTTAATATTGAACTCATTGTTTTGCTACATAAGATCATGTCATAATACCATATATATTATACATTTAATTTTATATTCTCTTTGTGTTATTCAAAAACATGATTGCATAATTTATTAATGGACTAAATGTTTCTTCAAATATTTATTTATTCTTTGAGAGTTTAATTCATGAATACAATAATTATTTTGCATTTAAACAACAGAAAATGTATCCTGAAGGCAAGACTCTAGCCACTGAAGACTCCATCTTGTGAAACTACAAATCCATTTGAAAAGAAAGGCTTAAATTGATAATGACAATGAAGTGATTCTATGCTCAAAATAGCCACCCAGGAAAATTGCTTCTTTGATGTATACAAAGGACAATAAAACTGTGTCACAAAGTGGTAAGGCTCCATCCTGAACTGTCATCAAACTATTATATTGGCACTATAGTAATTGTTGATTCAAAATAAAGAGTCTTGTACTACAGTTCAAGTTCTGTAACTAGAATGGTTGCTGAGCAGAAATTTGCGGTGGCCATTGTGTATTTGTGGGTATTAGCTGTGACCTACTGTGCTTTCTTCATCCGTAGCTGAGACTAACCTGACTTGAGGAGCTTTAGATTTTATCTTTTATGCTTCATGTATTTTAGAGAAAAGAAAAGTTTTATTACTATATTTTTTAGCTATCCTGAATGTTTTGATTTTTATGTAAAGTTTGATATTGATTTTCAAGAAAACAATTAGAAAAGAGTGTAACTAAGGCAAGGTGTGGCAGTGGAAGTTTCTATTGTGAGAGACCAGAGCTTAAATCTATGAAGGAGAAGCCTAAATTCCAGTGAATGCTTTAGACTGTTAGAGATTTCAAAACTAAGGAACATGTTTGAAGTGTAGCTGGCCTAAAGGAAAATATGTTTTGTGCTGTAGGTGGTAGAGATGCAAGATAGCACTCTCTAATTTCTTTGGAGCTCAGATTCCACCATAAGCACTAGATGTTAAATATGGTGCTAAAAGATTTGGTGTTTGTTCACATGGTTTTCTGTTTGATTCATTATGACATGCTATGATTCCATTATTTTCTCTGGTATTCGAAATAATTATCTAGTGATATAGTGTATTGGAAAGAGATATTTTGGTTTTGATTTTATAGAAATTCTCAGTTCAAAGAGTGCTTGAGTACAGATGAATCTTAAGACTCTAGACTTTTACAGTGTTGAGATTTTTAAAATTAGTGGAAACTTTTCAAGTTGGACCAATGTATTTTGAAATATGAGATGTGAAAGAATCCATAAGAATAATGAATGGATTCACAGATTAAAAGTAATACATTTTTCTGCCAACTTTAGAAAGAGAACTTATATTGGTAAGATTAGGTTGTCACTCTGATGGGGTTTGGGAATACTATTTCAAAAAAAATAATTCTCTATGAGGGATTATCTAGATGATTCAGATTACTGTAAATGTGGGCAATACAAATCTATGAAAAAATAATTAAAAATAAGCCATGCACAAGCATTCATGGCTCTCTTCTTCCTGACTGTAGACCCATTATGAAAAGCTGTCCCCTGCTCTTGCCTTCATACTTACTAAGCCATGAGTTTATTACTTAGAACTATAAGTCAATATAAACATTCCTTCAAATTGCCATAGTAGAAAACCAAGTAACTAACACAGATACCTGCAAAACATACTTATTGATTTTGGAAATATTCAAACTTTTATTACTTAATTTAGTGACTATTTTCTGAATGTAATATCTGTGACATTGAAAATACAATGGCAAAAAAAACATTGAATTTTGTTGTAGCACATGGAAAAGACAAACACATTTAACTTTTGAAGAATTAGGACATATAATCACAAATTCAAAGGCTTTTGAAGATTATTATTTTCCTATTAACCCTCTGATTCCCTGGGTAATCAAGAATCACCTCTACATTGTTATTTATGAGAATTTAGAGTTTGCTTTCTCCAAAACAGAACAATAACATGAGGAAAAATATTAAAAGTTGATATGTTACACAAAAGACAATGTTTCTCTTTAATTACTGTTTTAGTACAGTGGTAATGCCCTAGAAGATTGAGCTAGTTGATAATTTGACACTGCTCTATATTTCTACTTCCAGTTACCTAACAGACACATTTGGGAAGAATTCCCAAAGACATTTTCAATTTGATAATATACTCCAAAGTTTCTGAGTCCTAGACAATGATATTTCCAATCTCAAAAAAGTATCACTTCTTACCCACTGCACTGGTCAACCATTAAAATCTGTCAGTTTTACAAAGAAAATATCTTTAAAATCTTTTTTATTATGACTTACAAAGACTATAGTAACAGCATACTTTCCTCATGTTTATTTTTCAAAAGGCTCTTTCTTTTATAATCTCACATTCGATTATGTGTACATGAGCTTGAATACCATGAACCCACATAAAAGTTCCCCATTTATACTAGGGTATCCTCTGACCTAGAGCTTGTGAAAATCCTGTGAAGGCTGTCGCAATCACTGTTAATTCATATAAGTGTTTGCCCTTTTATGTCCAGGAAACACTACTTCCTTTTCATCATCCACTATCTCTAGCTCATACAATCTTTCTGGTTTATTTTTTATGATGATTCCTGAGTTTTGGGGTAAGGAATATGATATAGACATCATATTTAGGGTTGAGAACTCCAAACAATCTTATTCCCTGTACCATCACTATTTGTGAGCCTTTATATTAATTTTTATCTACTATAGGATGAGCTTCTTAAACTGTAGATATCACAAAAAGTCATTAGGAATCATTTTAATGCTATCTCCATTTATCAGCATAATCATAGTATAATCTCTGATATATATAAAATCTTGTTCCTACTAGTATACTTTGGAGTATATTATATACTATATATATAGTATACTAGTGGTGCCAGGTATGGGTTATGTCTCATACAATGGGCCTTGACTCCTACCAAATATAGTCCACTTTAAAAACATTCATGCCACTATTGCATCAATATGTATATTTTTCCAGTACAGTCATTAATGCACCCCAATGAGTTTGTAGCTGAGTAAGATGGATGATTATATTTCTTCTCTGATAGCATTCATAGCACCTATTACCATTGAAAGTTAGCCAGTAAAAAATGACATATCCAAGATAGAACCACTTGACTCTCTGTGCTTTATAAGTTAGGAATGTCTCCAGCAATAGTTTCTCAATACAAAGTTATAGAGGGTAATGGATAACATTTCTAATAACCTGCAATGTTTGAGAGTTGGGATTCTAATTTGTAAACCTGGTAACCATTAGGGGTATTGCCATCTCATTACAGCATAAGCCTATTTTATTTGAACTGTTTTTATACATGTGTATGTTTTAGGAAGCTTCTTCAGCAAGTAGATTTCCATGTGGCTTTTATAGCAGCATTATTCATGACAACATGAACCTGGAAACAACCTAGATGCCCCTCAACTGAGGAATGGATTAGCAAACTGTGGTACATCTACACAATGGAGTACTAAGCAGCAGTAAGAAAAAATGATATCCTAAAATATACATGGAAATGGATGGATTTGGAGAATATCCTCCTGAGCAAAGTCTTACAAACCCAGAAGGATAAGCAGAGGATGTACTCACTCATTAGTTGACCCTAAGCAAAAGCACTCTTATGTCATTGAAAGAGAGGAAATCTTTAGCATGAATGTCTTGGATCTTCAGCTTTCCTTACAATGATACTACTTGGATCAAGTATCCATCTGCATTTAGTCTCCTGAAATTCCACTGAATTTGCTACTGTGCCACCCACTTCTAAGAATTAAATACAATGAATAAATGAGAAAGAGAAAAGTTACGTGACAGAAATTTTAAAAAGGAGCAGAAGTCTGGCCCCAACTCCCAGTCTAGTCAAAGAGAGTGATGAGGGATTATATAAGCAAAGGGGTCAAGGTCATGATGGGGAAACCCACATAGACAGTTGAGCTACTGGGAGCTCATGGGCTCTGGACTGACAGTTGGAAACCTACATGGGACTGAACTAGGCACTCTGAATGTGGACAGTATGTGGCTTGGGCAGATTGTGGGGCCTCTGGCAGTGGGACCAGGATTTATCTTCAAGTGCATAAACTGACTTTTTGGAGCTCATTCCCTATAGAGCGATACCTTGCTCAGCCTTCATATAGTGGATGGGTTTAGTCCTGCCTCAACTTGATATGCGGACTATATTGACTCCCTATGGGAGTCCTTATCCTCTCTGAGAAGTGAATGAAGGGTAGGGTGGGTAGAATCTGGTGGCTAGTAGGAGGAGGAGAGGAAAGAGGAAGTGTGGTTGGTATGTAAAATAAAAAAAACCTTTTAAATAAAGTAAAAAAAAGAAAAGAAAGAAAATTCATTAGTGTTCCTTATCCCTTCTCAGATTTCTTATGGTAACCTACTCTCCCATTCCACCACTCCAATTAATCTTTTCTATTACTCTGTCCTCCTTTATATGACAGTATTTTATTTATGACTTCTAAGGAAATTCTAAACAAATCACATTGGTAAAAATTGAAAGTTATCATTCACATGTGAAAGAAACTTTCAATGTAGAAACTTCCAATGTTTGTCTTTCTGAATCTGTGTTATTCCACTTAGAATAATGCTTTCTATCTCTGTTCATTAACATTTAATTGTTCTTAACATCTGAATAATAGTCCACTGTGTAAATGTGTTCATTTTCATTATCTATTATTCAATATATTGATATTTAGGTTATCCTGGCTGTTTTTACTAGCAGTGAAATAGACATGGGTGAGCAAGAATCTCTGTGGTAAGATAAGAGGTTTAGATAGACCTAACACTGATATAGGTGAATTATATACTAAATTGAATTTGAAGGTTCCTCAGATTCCTTCATTTGTTAAATCAGAGATGATATATAGGTAACAGACAAGCATATATAAAGGTAACTAATATAACTAATAATATAACAAAATGCTAATACCATGCTATAACATTATATCCATATTAGAATGGCTTGCAAAAACAAAACAAAATTAAAAGTGACAGTACAGATGAAATAGAATTGAATAGACTTAGAGAAACTAGAATTCTCATACCTGCATGAGAATTAAACACATTTGTGATTAAGTTAATGACAATATATCAATGTCACACTAAGAAAGGAGATAAAACCATACATATAGCAGTCATTTAAACAAAGATCAAGTCCATCTTCAAATGCTCTACTCCATGTTTCTCATGTCTTCCATCTTCTGTCTATCTTTTGTATAAATCTGAACTGTGTTTACATGAAGGCTGTCTTGTGAATCTGCCCTTGTGTTAGTGTATGGGCCTGGATGGAAGTGTTTTTTTTTTGTGTTTCTAACAAAGGGCTTTGCTTTGTTTGTATTGAACATCATAAAAAACTCACAAGGAAAAGGAATGTTATACTTTACAGAATTATTTAACAAAGTATTACAAGGTATTGAGTCACTGGCTTCAACAAAACTGATCCCAAGTGACTGAGACAATAAATTATATTACAAAATTATTGTTTGTCATCTAATATCTAAATTTTGCATTCAGTATTCATGATGGTATTTATTTTTTAAGATTGATTTCAGCTCTTGTATTTTCTGATTTCAGTAAAAAATATACATGCATTGTTCTGGGGCAAGAACATAGAAAAATACATAATGTAATATTACAGCTGTGCATTAATTTAGATAGTAAATGTTGATTATATGAGGTACTTTATGCAAATAAAATTGATTATTCTCTTAAAGCATTTTAAACAAACAAATGGAGGACACTTTAAAGTAGCAGTTTTAAGTCTTAAATGACCTCAAGATATATTACCAACTTTGGCTATGACGTCCAGTCTATGATCCACACTTTTTTTTTCTTCTTTATTTTATATTTAACAAAAAAGTAACATGAATTTAAAATGAGGAAAAGTTAACAATAACTATGAACAGGATAAGAATCATAAGCATGGCATATCAAGGGTGGTAATGCAAATAAGATTGCTACACATAAATTTACTATGTGTTCAGCTTTCCCTCTGAAATTTTTTTTCCCATCCCTGTATATCC
>PVIH01019722.1:0-34528 GCA_004025045.1 Sigmodon hispidus
CCTCAACTGAAGAATGGATTAACAAACTGTGGTACATCTACACAATGGAATACTACTCAGCAGTAAGAAAAAATGATATCCTAAAATTCACAGGCAAATGGATGGATTTGGAGAATATCCTCTTGAGCGAAGTATCACAAACTCAGAGAGATAAGCAGGGGATGTACTCACTCACTAGTGGTCTCTAAACAAACAAACAGGAAAAAAAGGCAAACATGCCCAAGCAGCAAACCACAACCACTGAACAGCTTGGGATCAGAAACACCCTGGACTGACCCTTCAAATCCCAGTCCATCTATAGGAACACCTGACTCACTCTTGAGAGAGGGGGGACAAAACTGGATTTGGCCGGGAGTGAAGACGGATCCAAGCATTATTGGGCCAGTGGGACCATAGGACTGTCTGCTCCCTGCCAAGGGAGGAGATGGGGAGTTGCAGAGAAGAAAAATGACCAGATGCCAGATGTGGTGGGAGGGGGAAGAGACCTTGAATAAGGATATACAGGGATGGAAAAAAAAATTCAGAGGGAAAGCTGAACACAAAGAAAATATATGTGTAGCAATCTTATTTGCATTTCCACCCTTGATAAGCCATGCTTATGATTATTATCGTCTGTATAGTTATTGTTGACTCTTCCGCATTTTTTAAATTCTTTTTACTTTTTTTTTGATAAATACAAAATAAAGAAGGAAAAAATAAAAAATAAATGAATCAAAAATTTGGTTCTTTGAGAAAGTCAACAGGATAGCCACACCATTGTCAAAGTAACCAATAGACAGAGAGAGTATTCAAATTAACAGAATCAGAAATGGAAAGGGAGACATAACAACAGACACACAGAAAATACAGAGAATTATCAGGTCATACATTGAAAATCTATACTTTACTAAAATGGAAAACCTAAAAGAAATTGATAGCTTTCTTGACAAGTACCAATTGCTAAAATTGAATCAAGAACAAATTAAAGAAACAAAAAGCCTAACACCAAGGGAAGTTGAAGCTGTTATTAAAAGACTCCCAAATAAAAATGCCCAGGTCCAGATGGTTTTATTGCAGAACTCGACCAGACGTTCAAAAAAGAACTAAGATGAATACTCAACAAACTGTTCCATACAGTGGAAACTGAAGGAACGCTGCCAAACTCTTTTTATGACACCAAAATCACCCTGATACCCAAGCCACTCAAAGATGCAACTAAGAAAGAGAACTAAAGACCAATCTCCCTCATAAACATTGATGCAAAAATACTCAACAAAATTCTGACAAACCAATTACAACAACAAATAAAAAAAATCATCCACTATATTCAAATAGACTTTGCTCCAGAAATGCAGAGATGGTTCAACCTACAAAAAATAAATGCCATCCATCATATAAACAAATTGAGGGAAAAAAAACCACGTAATGATCTCGTTCAATGCTAAAAAAGCCTTTGACAAAGTCCAACACTCCTTTAAGATAAAAGTCCTGGAAAGATCAGGAATACAGGGAAAATTCCTAAGTATAATAAAGGAGTGTACAAGAAGCCGATGGCCAGCATCAAACTAAATGGAGAGAAACTGATAGCAATCTCACTAAAATCAGGAAAAGGCTATCCCCTCTCCCCTTATCTATTCAATATAGTTCTCAAAGTTTTTCCAAAGCAATAAGAGAACAAAACAATATTAAGGGGATACCAATTGAAAAAGAAGAAGTAAAATTATTTCTATTTGCAGATGATAAAAATAATTCCCAAGTCCATATGGTTTGACTGCAAAACTCTACCAGACATTCAAAGAAGAACTAAGACCAATACAAAACATACTGTTCTATACAGTGGAAACTGAAGGAATGCTGTCAAACTATTTCCTTCAACATAAGTGATCCACAAAATTCTACCAGGGAACTTCTACAGCTGATAAACACCTTCAGCAATGTAGCAGGATAAAAGATTAACTCAAACAAATCAGGAGACCTCCTATACAATAAAGATGAAAGGACTGAAAAATAAATAAGGGAAACATTACCCTTCATATTAGCTGCAAATAGCATTAAATACCTCAGTGTAACTATAACCAAAGAAGTAACAGATGTATTCGACAAAAATTTTAAATAACTGAAGAAGGAAATTGAAGAGGATATCAGAAAACGGAAGGATCTCCCATGCTCCCAGATAGGTAGGATCAACATAGTAAAAATGGCAATCTTACCAAAAGCAATCTACAGTTTCAATGCAATTCCCTTCAAAATCCCAACACAATTTTTTACAGACCTTGAAAGAACAATACTCAATTTCATTTGGAATAACAGGAAATCCAGGATTGCAGAAACAATTTTGCTCAACAAAAGAACCTCAGGAGGCACCACCATCCCCAACATCAAGTTATACTATAATGGTATAGAATCCAAGAGATGGAAGAGAGAATCTCTAGAGCAGGAGACTCAATAGTGGAAATACATAAATCACTCAAAGAAAATACCAAAAGAAAAGCAAATTTATGGACCAATGGAATAGAACTGAAGACCCAGACATTAACTCACACACCTATGAATACCTAATATTTGACAAAGAGGTCAAAAATATTCAATGGAAATGCAATAGTATCTTCAACAAATTGTGGTCGCATGCCTGGATAGCAGTATGTAGAAAAATGCAAATAGATCCAAGCCTATCACCTTGTACAAAACTCAAATCCAAGTGGATCAAAGACTGTTGCCTTTCTGTATCCATTAGCAATCCCAAATTATATTTCAGTATTTTCTACTGTCAAAAGATTTTCCTGGCCCATAGTACACTTCAAAAGATAAATACTACATTGAATCATATTCACCCACTAAGTTTTAGTTCTAGAAGGATAAGTACACTATTTTCTGATTGTAGCACGATCCTATATATAAGCTCTCTATACAGACATTGAAGACTCATAATATAAAGCAAAGCAAAACATCAATCTGAATGATTAAAATCCATCATTTAACCATCCTTGTACCTTCTTTCCTTCTCTCACAAAATTAAATAAATCAGTGCCTTGTTAGTAGCATTCTGTGGTGTTCTAAAAACTCACCGTGCTGTTGAAATTGTGTTGCTCTGTCTCTTCTTCTAGACTTTATGAGAGTTTGAGCTCCTATTTAGGAGGGATATATAAATACATGGAATTATCCCAAAAATATTTCATGTAAAAATAAATGTTTTTGTTGCATCTTTACATAGGATCATGTTTTATAATCATAATTCTCTGCTGCTCAATATAGTTATAAGCTTGTATGGAACACAGACAAGAACTTCTCTAGGCATTTCTAAAACTCAATTATACAGATGTGTATAAATGTATCACAATCTTTGATTTCATAAACAATTAAATATGCTACATTCTTCATCTAGAAGGAACAAGTAGGAAATAGAGTATAAATAATTTGTCTTTTAATTTTCTGATATTACAAAGCAAGGGACTAGAAAACTTAGAATTCCATCTATCTTATATTTACTGTAAGCTTTTATATATAATCAAAGAGAAAAATACCTCATTATGCAAAGTAAAGTAGACCTTTGAAAATGAGGATCTGAATTATAAGTTGAATTAGTTTGTTTCAATGATTCTGTATCTTTCAGGAAATAGGAGAAAGACGAAGTTTAATTTCTCCAGAATATCATTTAGTGACTTAGCTAATTTTTAGCTATAATTTGAAAGGTATATTTTGATTTTAGAAGTTTCTAAAAAACATAATATATTCTTGCTATGTTACTTATTACTTATTTTATTACTTTTTTGGGAATGTCATATAGTGTGTTTTGATTATATTCATCTTTTACTCTTCTTCCAACTGTTAATTATGTACCTTAATTATCTGTTTGGGATAGGTGGTATGTACACATTAGTGCAGATACCAGCAGAAGCCAAGGCCATAGACATCAAATCACCCTCAAACTAAAGTTACAGGAGGTTGTGAGATACCCTATGTGGGGACTGAAAACCAAACTCAGATAACTCTCCAAGAGCACTATTTACTTTTAGGCTATCCACTTATCCCCTTTCTTTGGAACCTAAACAGTTTTCAGATACTATCACTTATTCTTACAAGTACTAGTAACAGACTGGTGTTTTATATAAATATAGAAAGAAATATAGACACAAACATAGACACACAGAGAGAGAGAGAGAGAGAGAGAGAGAGAGAGAGAGAGAGAGAGAGAGAGAGAGAGAGAGAGAAACAATGTGTGAATCATTACCAGAGTAAAAGTACATCAGGGAATATGAATTGTGCTGACTTTGAATAATAACTTAATGAATTGTGAACAAAATGATATAATAGGATTTCTCCATATAATTCAGTTAAGAAGAATCAGCACAGCACATAAATCAAGAAATATAAAATGACTCAGGAGTTGAAAGCATATCTTTCCAAACCTAATGACATGAGTTCAATCTCTAAAGTCTACATGAAGAACAGACTCCTACAAGTTTTCCTCTGACCTCCACATGTGTGCTGTGGCACATGTCCCCACAATTAATTAATTAATTAATTAACTAATTAATTAATTAATAGAAATTTAAATCTTTCGAAAGAATAGGCTATTCTAAAGAAGTAAAGACTCTCCTCATCCCAATTATCACAAATACAGTAAGTGAACAACTGAGAAGTGTCCCTAAAGGTGGGCATTAGAAAATAAAGATGTAAGCCATTTCCAACAGAGCTCCAGCCACCGGGCTCCTTAGTGTGTGTGAGGGACAAAGCAGAAGTCTCATTCAAAAGGTAAAGTTGGGCTATCTTGGTGAAAACAGATTGGCAGTCCTACCCTTAGGACAAACCCTTGGTTCTCAAATAGTTCATATGCAAATATTCAACATTTTGTAAGACAGTGGTTCCTAAAGAAGACAAGTCAAGAGTGGACAGAAATTTCAATTTGTTACTCTGTATGATTCAGATAGCTATAGCCTGTTTGACATATTGTGACAACAACTATTATTTAAAACACTGTTACACTTGCTGTTTAAGAATGAACCATCACAAGCCATGGAGACTGAGTTTAATTTGCTAAAGCTTCAGAGTTAGAGATGTCTCTAGGGAGCAGTTGTGGTGGGTGGTAACGCCAGACACTGAAAAGCAGGAAATGTAGACTGAGGTCATGCAATGGAGTTCACAAGAAAAGTTCATTGAACAACCTCAGCATCCAGAAGTAGATCTCCTGAATAGAGAAAACACTGCAGTGCATATGCTCTGAACTTTAAGTTCCTTAGTGAATCAACCCTTGAAGTTACTCACTTATTTGTTTGTCATTCATTGCAATAGAAACTAAGAACTCCAAAGTACATCCCTCCTGCAAGATAATTAATATTGCAGAGATCTTGAAAAAAAATAAGACATAGCCTCCATCTCAACAGATCTCACTGCTGTGACTGTTTTCCACATTCCCAATGGGAAGACTTCTCAGCTAGAACAACAACCCCATGTGGTAACAGCTACAGACTGTGAGAATATGAGAGCCTAATCTGTCACACTAACTGTGGCCAGCAGAGGCCTCTGTCACACAAAGAAGTGAGGCTATTAAAGTAAAGTTAGCTGTGATGAACAGCAGACACTTTTCCTACACAGACTCATGAACCATACAGAACAAACCATAAGAGAATTAGGAGCACACATCTTCAACTGAATACTTTTCCTTATGCAAAAGCCTCAATGTTGTAAGCAATTAGTTGTTCCACTAAATTTTTACCTTGTACTTGTCTCCTGTTCTTCCCAGAATTTTTGCTTTACTGTGTATGCCTTTAGCATCATTTTTGTTCTATTATATTTCATATTTTAACTTTATTAGCCTTTACACATTAATATAATTTGATTTATACATGTTTTTCTTCATTGGACATTTCTTTTTCTTCTCTTTGATTTATTTTTCTCCTTATATATCCATGTTGGTTTTCTCTCTATTATACTATGGGCTATACGTTCAGTTTTTAATTTCATTTTTTATTTTTATTTTTTCAGTTTTGAATTTCATATTTTGAATTTCATAGTCTGTATGATTACCAAATTTATACACTAAATTTTCTTTTTTTCTTAATTTTTTATATATATCAACCACTGCATCATCTCCTTTCCTCTTCCTAGTCATCCCCTAAATTCACCCATACCTTCTCATCATCCACTCCTCAGAGAGGGTAAGGACTACCAGAATGAGTCAATACAGTCTGGTATCCAAGTGAGGCAGGACCAAGTCTTTCTCCCCAGTATCAAGGCTGAGCAAGGTGTTTCTCTGTAGGGAATGGGCTCCAAAAAGTCCATCCTTGCACCAGGAATAAAATCTGGTCTCACTAACACAGGCCTCACAAACTGTCCCATGCCATTCTACTGTCATTCCTATTCAGAGGTATGCACTACCATGCAAGTTCCTCAGCAGTCAGTACAGAGTCAGTGAGCTCCCAATAGCTTGGGTCAGCTGTCTCTGTGAGTTTCCTCATCATGATCTTAACCCCTTAGCTCATATAATCTCTCCTCCCTCTCTTTGACTGAATTGGGAGCTCAACTCAGTGCTTAGCTATGGGTCTCTGCATATGCTTGCATTAGTTGCTGGATGAAGGTTCTATGATGACATTTAAAGTGGTCATTAATTTGATTACAGGGGAAAGTCTGTTCAGGCACCATCTTCACTATTACAGTTTCTAATTATTGGGAATTTTACTTTTTTTTCTTTTTTTCATTTTCCTGTCCTCTTTCTCTGTTTTATTCCTCTATAAATTCTACTTTACTCTTCTTATTCCTTTCATTTATTTAATGCTGCTACCACACTTTCCTTTTTTCTTGCTACTCTTCTTTCCTAAGAATTTACTAATATCTCACAGACACAAAATAATTTTTAAATTACATCACATTCAGAATTTATTTTGAAATTTTGAGTTTAATGGTCATTGATATAATATTAGTGGGCTTGCTCAATTTGTAGTTTATTTCTAAATCCTACACAGCTTATATTACTTGCTTTAACAAACATATGTTTTCTTTTCTATAAAATTATATTGAATGGTACTTAATGGTCAATTTTTGAATAGAGAGTTCTCCAAATAACACCAAGAGTGATATTCAAACTAAAAGACAGAAATAAACAGTACAAAATATAAGAACAAGAAAATATAACATCCAAAAGTTCACAAATACTTGAGCAAGTTATAAAATGTGATTTCATGGAATATGATATGAGAGGAAATGCAAAGAAAAAAGGAAATAGGTCTACTTCCAGATAAGAATCTCAAACAAACTCACAACACTATGTCTGCCTTGTCAAAGTGAAAATAATTTCTTTAAGAAGCAAGGAAAAACAAGTGCAGATGATATGATTGTATAGATAAGTAATCAACAAAATTCTACCAAGGAACTTCTACAGCTGATAAATATTTTCAGGAATGCAGCAGGATACAAGATTAACCCAAAGAAATTAGTAGCCCTATTATAGACTACAAATAAATACACCAAAAAAGAAATAAGAGAAAATCACCTTTTATAACAGCTGCGCATTGGATTAAATACTGTGAGTAACTGTAACCAATGGAGTAACAGATCTATTTGGTAAAAACTTTAAATCACTGAAGAAAGAAATTGAAGAGGATATCAGAAAATGGAAAGATCTCCTGTGTTCCTGGATAGATAGGATCAACAGTAAAAATGACAATTCTACCAAAAACAATCTACATATTCAATGCACTACCAATCAAATACCAAAACAATTTTTTACAGACATTGAAAGAACAATACTCACTTTCATTTGAAATAACAGGAAAGCCATGATTGCCAAAACAATTTTGTTCAACAAAAAAACTCAAGAGGCATCACCATCCCTGACTTCAAGTTATAATATAGAGCAACAGTAATAAAAACAGCCTGGTACTGGCATAAAAACAGACTTGTAGAGCAATGGAATCGAATTGAGGATCAGGGCATTAACCCCAAAACCTATGAACACCTAATCTTTGACAAAGAGGCCCAAAATATTCAATGGAAAAAGGTAGTATCTTAACAAATGGTGTTGGCATAGCTGGATGGTAATATGTAGAAAAATGCGAATAGATACAAACCTATAACCCTACACAAAACTCAAATCTAAGTGGATCAAAGACCTCAACATAAACCTAGCCACACTAAACTTGATAGAATTGAAAGTGGGAAATACCCTCAAATACATTGTCACAGGTGAACACTTCCAAAATATAACACCAGTAGCACAGACAATAAGAACAACAATCAAGAGGTGGGACCTCCTGAAACTGAGAAGCTGCTGAAAAGACAGTTCATGAGACAAAATGACAGCCTATAGAATGGGAAAAGATTTTCACCAGGCTTACAAGTGACAGAAGACTGATCTCTAAAATATATAGAGAACTCAAGAAGCTAAAGCACAAAACCTTGAATAACCCAAACAAAAAATGGGGTTCACAGCTAAAAATGGGAATTCTCAGCAGAATTACAAATGGCTAAAAGACACTTGAAAAAGTGTTCAACATCTTTAGCCATCAGAGAAATGCAAATCAAAACAGCTCTGAGATATCACCTTACACCTGTCAGAATGGCTAAGATAAAAGACAGAGATGACAGCCTATGCTGGAAGGGTTGTAGCATAAGGGGAACACTCCTCCATTGTTGGTGAGTGTGTAAGCTTGTTCAGCAACTCTGGAATGCAGTATGGCAGTTTCTCAGAAAACTGGGAATCAATCTTCCAAAAGATCCAGCAATATCACTCTTGGGTATATACTCTAAAGATGCACATTTGCACTCCAAAGGCAACTATGTTCATAGTAGCATTATTATAATAGCAAGAACATGGAAACAACCTAGATGCTCCTCAACTTAGGAATGGATTGACAAACTGTGGTACATCTACACAATGGAGTACTACACAACAGCACAAAAAATGATATTCTAAAATTTTCAGGCAAATGGATGGATTTGGAGAATATTCTCCTGACTGAGGCATGACAAACCCAGAAAGATAAACAGGTGATGTACTCACTCTTTAGTGTACTCTAAACAAAAAACCCAAAAAGTAAAGCATGTCCAAGCTGCAAACCACAACCAGTAAACAGCTTGGGATCTGACACACCTTGGACCTGAACCTTGGATCCCACTCCCTCCAGAGGAACTCCTGACCCAGTCTTGATGTTGGGGAGAAGAAAGTGGGTCTGCCAGGAGTGGATGCTGAACTAAGCCATATTGGGACCATGGGACCTCCTGCCCTTGCTGAGGAGGAGATAAAGAGATGTGGAGAAGAGAGAATAAGTAGAAAGGGTAAGAGATGAAAGGGAGCTTGAACAAGGATATATACAGATAAAAAATATGACTTTATTCATAAAAATTTAAATTATTAATAAAAATAAACATTTTGGAACATCAAAAAAAGAAAACTTCAAATGTATGATATTCTGATATACATTTGATTTGATCTATGTTTCAAACTAAGAGAATAAAAACAATTTTGTTTTGAATATTTTAGGCACAAGATTTTTACAGAATCATTCAGATGTATTATTCATTCCATTTTCAATTTTTATAGAAATCAATGATATTCTATGCTTTAAAGTTTTTACATCCTAAATGCTATGAGTTTTTCTGTTTCCAAACTCTCTGATCATCTGTTTTGTTTTATAATCCATAAAATGAGACTAGTAATATCTATTATGTTGATTCATTTGAGTAAACACTCAAACATTTTTAGAAGTTTACATTGAACATTTAGATAATCTTAATGTGTGTATCCTTTTTTTACTTATTACTTAAAAGCAATAAGTTACATAGATAGAAATGGTCAAACAAAAACTAGTTTTTATCTGGAATGCATAAACAGACATACCCAACTTTACCCATAACCTAGCAAATAACATTGATTCATTAATACTGAGAAACTTCTCATTCAGAGAGTACATGCAATATACACAGGTGTGTTTCAAACTTACCAGCAGTTGCATCAAAGGATGGATGTGGAAAAGGCCCAACAGCAATTTGCATTGGAAAGAGATATCCAGGAATACAACGTTTAGGATGAGGCTGGTTCACTGAATATACAAAAAATAAAAACAGTACATCTTATTTTTAATTGTAAGATCTTTGAAATTAAAGTCTAATCACCTATACATCTAGCAATTCATTATAATGTTTGATGGAATTAAAATAATTTATATGGAACACTTTGTAGATAATTCCAGTAGGATACAAAAATGAATATAACATGTATACCCAGACTCACACACAAAAAATAGAAACTGGAGTCCAAGTTTCATAATTATTATTCAGTGTCCCTTAAAGCAATGTGCCCACTGATTATTTTATAAACTTTCAGTTTACATCAAAACGGTTACTTGACACCTACCATATGTTTTATAAGTGCAAGGTAAATTTTACAGTGGCTATTAAGCCTTCAGCTTTAAGAAACTATAACTCGGGGCTGGAGAGATGGCTCAGAGGTTAAGAGCACTGACTGTTCTTCCAGAGGTCCTGAGTTCAATTCCCAGCAGAACCACATGGTGGCTCACAACCATCTATGATGAGGTCTGGTGCCCTCTTCTGTAAAACTGTATGCATAATAAATAAATAAATCTTTTTTTTAAAAAAAAAAGAAACTATAACTCAAATGCAGCTAGAAACACATAACCAACAAGCTGCAGTTTACTGGAATCCTTTGCAATAGATGTAAAATGTAGTATGGATATTATTCAATCTAGGATAAAATTGCAATTTCAAATGATGAATTCTCAAGGCTATAAAAATTTTTTTGGCCCCAAAAGAAAAGAATAGATTCACCTCATTTTCTAAAGGTCTAGCAGGAAGAAGGACATTCTAGACAGGAAATAGAGTGCAATCATGGCAAGTGATATAAAAATAGTAAGAAAATTTTACAAAGCATAAAATTTAACAGTAGACAAGTGAAGTGATTTTTATTCTCAAAAGAACACTCATTGTTCAGGCAATGTACTTGTCTAGGCAACTGGAGATGAGTACATTGGACCTGTCTAGGTTAACCACATTCTAGTGAATGGCTCCACATCCATGAGTACATAGGCACTACAAATGGTACATAGTAAGTTATTAAAAAAAAAAAAACAAGGAAAACACAAGGCTGGGAGAAGATAGAAAGGTGAGAAGTGAATCTAGAAGGAGTTAGGAGAAGAGTAGGGGTGAAAATAATCACAATAAAGTGTTTGAAATTTTCAATGAATTTAAAAATATTACATTTTAATGTACACTACAATTAAAAACATAGTTCCAATTTCACTAATACATTATAGTGACACCATTCTCATTTTACTGTTCACCTCAGAAATTGGCAAATTAAAAGGATATGAGGATCCTTTAAAAACCATAATGCACAAGGCACAGGCCAAGCCTGTTGAAAAGAGATAATTGTTTGAATGTTCATTATCACCCATATACAAAATGACAGAATTAAGATGTCAAAAGATCACAAAATTTATTGAATTTAGTACAATAAAATCTAATATAGATAAATTCAAAGGCTTTTGTTTAATTTCTTTAAAAGCCATTTGTAAAAGAAGAAAAAGAGCCTAAGAGAAGGAGTATCACTTCCATTCATTTGTGCACTCAGGAATACCATAAAATCACTAAATTGGAAGCCATACTATATATGCAGAAGACCTAGTACAGAACCTGTGCAGGCTTTATTCATTCTCTGTTGACCTTTATTTTTTCCAAAATGTCTGATATACAATATACTGATATTTATTAAAATTCCCCAGGTGAAAATTCATTTCAATAAAATAAGTACTTATGTACCAAAAATGCCAGTTGTACCACAAAGAATCAGAAAAATACATGGATAAACACAATAATGCAATAATAACAATTTATGGAGGTGATCATGAACTATATAAATGTTTTTGTTAGGCAATCCAAAGACTTAATGTCATTTGGGGTTGCAAAAAGAGAAAAACAATACAACACAAAGAACCCTCAGAAGTCATATATGGGATACTTTGACATTTGATGAGTTTTAAGGATAGACATAAATTTCACCAGAAAAGTCTCAGTTGATATAATAATAAAATTAAGATATTTAAAAAGAGAAATACAAGGTAGGGGTCAGAATAAGAGTGATAATACTGATTAGTCACTTCACAATAACTAACTTCTGTGCCTCTGGAACAAAGAATGAAAGCCCACAATAGAAATTGTTAGTAAAACTGATTTATGTTCAGCAAAACTAAGGCTGCATATTAACTGTAAGATACTATAATGAGATGTTTGGTGAAAGAATCTATGCTACCTTCAATGGAAGTATTGAAGAATAGACTTGATGGCCCCTTGTCAACATATTATGGAGGAGAGTAATACATCAATCAAGTAGAAAGTTGAACTAGATAATGACTATGGGCTTCTCAAATAGTAATGATCCCTGATTCTAGGAGTCCATAAAAAATTATGGTATTATAATGGAAGTGTCATTATATCAGTGTTAATACCAGTGTCTTGTCATGATTAGTGATATACAGAGAATGTTAGATATGTTAATGGAGTGACCACTTATCTTAAAGTGTTTTCTCATTAGCAGTAATACTTTATAATAAGTAGACATTTGTCTCCACTTAAATTACCAAAGAATTACAATTGAATTGATTATTACTGATTTATGAATATCAAATTAATTTGCTACATCAAATGCTTTATATTAGCATCAAGAGAAGAATTAAGATTTATCTTGAATTTAAAATTGTATGTTATTAACAGCAAGAAATTTCAGTGTCTGTCCTTTGACATGTCTATTCCAACATCATTGAGCATACTTTTTCCTCATTAGGTTTAATTTATAAGCATTATATGTCAACTATATCTTATATAACTTATATATCAAAGTTATAAAGTTCACAATCACTGATAAAATGTAGTCCACCATGAGAAATAATCATAAAAGGGACTAATTTGTGACTATCAAATAGCTTTATGTGCATTTATAAGCATGCCCATAATAGATAAAAAATAAAATATTTAATAAGAAATAAAACCATACACCCCCAAAATGAAACAATGCTGATTGTTAGTTAAAAATGGTAAATGTATGGACTATAACAAGTAAATAAATATAGAATAATAATAAATAGAAACATTGTACATCAAAGAGTAAACTGTATAAAAATCAATGCATACGGAGAAATCTTCTTTCATGTTGTTGGCAAGGTTTTCCAATAGACTATCAAAACACTACAAGCTATTGTTATTGTCTTTGATTGCCCTCCTCTTGAGGTAAAAGGTAAGTCCATATTGCTAAAGATATCATGAACTTTGCCCAGAGGCCAAAGCTGCATATAAACTGAAAGCCTACTACTCCTTCAATATTAGCACCAGAAGGTGTCTTTTATGGCATCAGAAGTACCATGCAAGCTTCCAAAGGAACAACAGTCCTATTGATGAACCACATGACAACTATGAGCCACAACAAGGACCAGAATGGCATATACCTCTTCAAGCAGAATAGTGGTATACAAACTTTGGTGATAACCAACAGCTCTCTAATTGGACTTAAGTTATGCTCAACCAAAGGGAAACCATGTTTGGTACTGGAAACTCAACCAGCTTCCTATGGCTAGTGAGGTCATAGATCTTGGAGGAGAAACTATAACCACCACTTTATTAAACCATCACAATCTTTTACTATATCCTAAATATCTGCCCTTATACTTAAAGATAAGTTCTCACCACTTATCATGAAAATTTTTATTTGCAATATAGGGAGATCATTGCAGATAACAACCAATCAAAATGCAGAGTTCTGGGGCTCGATATAAACTGTTAAATCTATAAAACAACTCCCACACTTAGAGCTCAGGGATACTTCTGAAAAACAAGGCAGAATGATTGTGGGAACTAGAAGAACAGGGTGTTTGCTGCTAGATTGTGTCTCCTAAAAATATCAGAGGCTACACCCATTAAGTTCCACCAACATGGCTACATAAGCATGACCACAAAAAAGAAAACATTAATAGACATGTTAATCAGGATTAAGACTTCATAAAAGTATGAAATACAAAGAACCAAGGAACTAAGGAATGTTGAAAGGAGGAGAAATAGCCTTCCTCAGGAAAGAGCACGCCAATTTCATATCCAATACCAAAGGTCAGTACTGAAAACGTACACACACAAAAAACATATGGACAGAGCAAGTTTTACTTACATATTAAAGAATACAAATACACACACATATTGCATAACATAAAGGAGTGTTGGATTATGTCAAAGACTTTTTCAGCATCTAAGGTTATGGTCATGTGGTTTTTTTCTTTCAGTTTGTTTATATGGTGGATGACATTTACAGTTTTTCGTATGTTGAACTGTCCCTGCATTTCTGGGATGAAGCCTACTTGATCATGATGGATGATATTTTTTATATGCTGTTATATACGGTTTGCCAGAATTTTATTGAGAATTTTTGCATCAATATTCATGAGGGAAATTGGTCTGTAATTCTCTTTCTTTGTTGAATCTTTGAGTGGCTTGGGTATTAGGGTAATTATGGCCTCATAAAAAGAGTTTGGCAATATTCCTTCAGTTTCTACAGTGTGAAACAGTTTGAGGAGTATTGGTAGTATTTCTTCTTTGAATGTCTGGTAGAATTCTGCACTGAAACCAAGAAAAATAGGTCATGAATTTAAAAGAGAGTAAGAGGGCAGATCATGAAAGAGTTAGAATAGAGAAAAGGCAAAGCAGAAATGATGCAATTATATTATACTCTCAAATTTAAAACCATTAAAATCTATATAACACAAAAAATTAATGAATTCATATGCTATGTAAATAGAACTTATTTTATTATACATATAAATGACATTGAAGTGTTAATGTATTTTAAAGCCCAATAATATAAATTATATAGCATGATGATTATAGGTAGCACTTTGCCTCAATAAATCTTAATGTATATATTGATATGCCCAGATCGAGGGAATCCCCAAAAGACCATGGCAGAGACTGAATCCTCTATGTTAAAGAAAAGAACCTTTGTTCCAGTTTAAGATTTTTTTTGTCTGTCTGATGCAATAGTTAAAACAGAGAACACCTAGCCCAGTCAGGGTACAGATGGATTTTTTTTTGTTTGTTTAGGTAAATACGTATTTTTTATTATTAATTTTTGGAAAAATGTCTGATTCCACCCCTTGAGGCACCACATTTTCATTTTTTTGATTTTATTTTTTCCATTTCATTGTATATTTAATATTGTAATATCAAATGGGAATTATAACAAAAGTATTTTTAATTTTTTTTTAATTTTTTATTTTTATTTTATTTTTATGAACAAAGAAGTCACACTTTCTATCCTTGTATATCCTTATTCAAGGTCCCTTCCCCCTCTCACCACATCAGGTCATTCTCTTGTCTCCACAACTCCCCATCCCCTCTCTGGGCAGGCAGCAGGCAGTCCCAAGGTCCCGCTGTCCCAATATTGCTTAGATCAGTCTCCACTCCTGGCAGATCCAGTTTTCTCCCCCAACCTCAAGACTGAGTCAGATGTTCCTCTAGGGGGAGTGTGATCCAAGGAGTCAGTCCAAGATGTTTCTGATCCCAAGCTGTTCAGTGGTTGTGGTTTGCAGCTTGGGCATGTTTGGCTTTTTTCTTGTTCGTTTGTTGGTTTGTTTAGATTCCACTAATGAGTGAGTACATCCCCTGCTTATCTTTCTGGGTTTGTGATAACTCGCTCAGAAGGATATTCTCCAAATCCATCCATTTGCCTGCACATTTTAGGATATCATTTTTTCTTATTGCTGTGCAGTACTCCATTGTGTAGATGTACCACAGTTTGTTAATCCATTCTTCAGTTGAGGGGCATCTAGGTTGTTCCAGATTCTTGCTATCACAAATAATGCTGCTATGAACATAGGTGAGCTAATGCCTTTGGCGTATGATTGCATCTTTAGGGTATACACACAGAAGTGGTATTGCTGGGTCCTTGGGGAGAATGACTCTCAATTTTCTGAGAAACCGCCATATTGCATTCCAAAGTGGCTGAACAAGCTTTCTTTCTTGTCACACACACACACACACACACACACACACACACACATATATATATATATATATATATATATATAAATCAAAGCTACTGTTATTTTATGTTGTGCTTGTATCCTACAACTTTACTGAAACTGCTTATTAAGTCTTCGAGGAGATTTTTTGCTAGATTCAATGGGGTATTTTAAGTATAGGGTCAAATAACTTTACTAAGTCATTTCCTGTTTTTATCCTTTTATATATTTTTTGACTCATTGCAATAGTTGTAACTTTGAGCACTTTACTGAGTAAGAAAGGTGAGTGTAGCTACCCTTTTCTCATTGCTGGTTTTAAAGAAAATCTTCTCAGTCTTAGTCTCCATTTAGTATAATGCTGGATTTTTATTTATTGTATATCTTTTATCATTTCAAAATATGCTTCATCTATTTCTATTGTCTCCAGAACATTAATAACAATGTTAAATTTTGTCAAATGCTATTCAGCATATATATATATACATGCATATATATATAATCTTGCTGTTTCAGTATATAAGTTCATTTATATAGTATACTGTATTTATTGGTTTGCATATCTTGAACCAACATTGTATCTCTATAATGAAACCCTTTTTATGATGTATTGATATGTTTTAGAATGTGGTTTACAAATATTTTATTGAGTTTTTCTCATCTATTTTTACAGCAGAAATTGGTCTGTATTTTTGTTACTATTGTTGTTTTTACTTAGTTTTGGAGGATGTTTTCAAACTCTGGACTGTGCTACAAAAAAATGCCATTCTTTGCATGTCTAATTTTGTTTATTTGGATATTTCCTCTGTTTTTTTCAGTATGATGTTTATTTCTTTGTATATGAGTTAAGGTTTTTTTTTCTTTTTTTTAGACAACTTTCAGTATTGTTTCTTTACTTTATATTTTTGATATCTTGATTGTTCATCATGGAGAATTTCTTGCCTGCTCAGGTTTACTTGGGATGTTAAATGCCTGTTATATTTGACTATATCCTTCATTCTTTAGGTTTGAGAAGTTTTCCACTATACAATTGGTAAATTGTCTATTGCTGAAATAATTCAAATTTAATAAATCATATAAGGATTAATATTTATTAAAGGATTAAACAAGCACTCTCAGAAACAAGGTAACTTTAATGCAATTCTAGGAGAGTTGGAACTTCCACACTGGATGTTTGGTCTTCTTCCAGAGAATAGCAGGAACAAACAGGAAGGTGATTTGGGGTTCCATCCAATCAATGATTCTGGCCATGCTCCATTGAGGTCCTGATTATCACAAGCACTTCGTTGGGTAAACTCTGAATCCACTATATCTAGCCTTTAACTAGGGAAGTGCCAAACTAACTGTAGGACTATATACTATAGGAATCATCATAAGGTAATGTTGGGGGAGGGAAAGGCACTAACATGAGCAAGATCACACTACACCTAACAAACAACAAATACAAGGTGTATCTTAAATGTGCAGAATATAGGTAAGAGGCAATGTACAGGGATTACTTCAAGGCTGTTTATCTAGAATAAAAACAATTCAATACTGGATGGTCTTTGCTGAGATATGAAATAATAGTAATCTTAACTATCTAGTCTTCAACATCATCAAGACTTGAGAGGGAAAAAACATTACCTGAAGGTTAGAAGCATGAGAGAGTAGCTTCCAAGATTTAGGAGATGACAGCAACAGTCAGTTATCTGGAAAGTCACCCATGGCTTCTCTGAACAGTTGGAGCATCCACCTTTCTGGCTATAGGCCTAGTATGTCTGACAGATTACTTCAGAAGCAAGGTATTTTTGGAGAGACCATCCTATCCTGTCCAAGAAGGCTTCATCAGTCTCTATTCTTCATCCTGCTCATCCATTTTGGACTGTGTGCATGCTGACAGCAGTTGGGGCAAGGACAGTTCTCTGCCCATCAGGCCATTGCCCACCAAAGATGACAAACTCTTGGAAAGGAACAGTGATGTCAGGAGTTGTGTCTCTCATGGCCGAAATTCTGACTAACAAAGTATTAAATGCCATATTCTCTAGGTCTATGAAGTGGTTGAAGATGCCTGTCTATCTGATATACTCTAGAGTATTTCTGGGAAACCTGAGCAGCATGACTATTACATGACAAACCTGAGTAGCAGTGATCTGTAATTCCAATCATCCAAAAGACTGAAGCTTACATTGTAAAAATAGGCAATCTACAAACTGGTATACAGTTTCTGAATAATGACTTCAACTATGATGATCATATGAACATTAACCAGGGTATACATATTGTTCAAAGTAACAACAGTATCCTAAATATATATCTTTGCACAAAATATCTAAAGAGAGGTATACAAAACACCATATATATATATATATATACATATATATATTATCACTAATGGTGTGACTAGTATAAAACAGAGGTTGAAGTTGCATGATGGGAATGAGAATAATATGCTCAGTATGCATTAATGTACAAAATATTTTAAACAGAGGTAGAAACATGCGCAAAATAGGGCAATTATAGATTCAATTTTACATCAATGTACAGATTGCCTTAGAAATGTAAAACAATTTCAGAATTAAATTTGTATCAATATACAGATTATCTCAATCAAGCATATAAAATGACTTCACATTTGTATCAATATACAAGCATCCATATCAGTGCAAATTGTCTTTGGCTAATATTTGTCTAATTATTTATAGCTACATATAATAATCTACCTATGTCTAAACTATCGTTCTATTTCCAACCCAATTTTGACTTATAACTACCCTATAAAAATGATAATTATCCATAACCCTCAGAGGACAAAACTTATTGGAGGAAGGGCATAGTTTTTCATGAGGTTGCTTCTTGCTGACTTGTGGGCAATGACATTTCTGTGGGGTCCTATAAAAACCAAAACAGTGGTTAGGTTCTAATGGATTGACTATAAACATCTATAACATTCTCAGAGTACTGGGTAAGTCTATCTGGAAATCTCGTTAAAGATAAGACATGAAGCTATCTTGCAACTGTCCTGAATGGTCTATATTTCAAAAGTAATCATTGAGTGATGTACAACAGGTTCTTTCTCTTTCACTGTCTCTCCATCTCTATCTCTCTGACTCTCTCTTTTTGATGTCTCCGGATAGCACCAAAATTATTTAAGTGCAATATATCATATAAGGATTAATATTTATTGAAGAGTTAAGAAAGCACTCACTGATACAAGGTAACCTTAATGCAATTCTAGGAGGGTCAGAGCTTCCATGCTGGATGTTCAGTCTTCTCCCAGAGAAAAGCAGGAACAAACAGGAAGGTGATTTTGGGTTCCATCTCCCCAACCATTCTGGCCTTGCCCCATAGGGGTCTAGATTCTCTGATGTCACAAGTGCTTTCTGGTTAAACTCTGAATCCCATTAAAATTGTCCCGATTCATTTTTATTTTACATATGTTCCATTTATATCATAAATTCACAAGGTTTCCTCTTTCTTTAAAGAATTTTATTTTTTTGATCATTGAAAACTGTACACATATGTTAAAATATATTTTATACCATAAATAGACAATAATGTACCAATAAATTTGGGGAGAGGTGGTGGTAGATGGTCTCTTTCACATATTTTTATCATTTTCTTTTAAAATCTGGCATTTTTGCATAATATTTTTATTTGTTTGTGGGAGGGTAAACTTGTTCAGCCACTCTAGAATGCATTATGGTAGCTTCTCAGAAAACTGGGAATCAATATCCCCAAAGATCCAGCAATACTACTTTTAGTCATATACCCTAAAGGTATACACTCACACACCACAAGCATTAAATGGACAGGTTTTATGTCTTGGATTTATCCTAGACTTTTTGAAAATATGTTCTTGTTTGTTATCAATTTTTTACATACATGTTTGTGTCATTGTCTCCCCTTTGCCAAGGGGGAAATGTTGATTGGCTTGATCTTGTGCAAGTCTTGTACAAGTATCCACAGCTGATATGACTTCATGAATGCAACATCTCTTTCATATCCAGAAAACTTTACTCCCTGACCTCTAGCTCTTATACTCTTTATAACCTCTCTTTTTTAATACTCCTTAAGCCCTGTAAATTGAACATGATATAGATGCCCTCTTTAGGGATCAACATTCCATAGTGACTTATTATCTACATGTTCATTAGTCTTAAGTCTCTGAACTAACTGTCATCTGCTGGACATATATGGAATTACATTGCAATTAGGATTTGCATTTCATTTCAATGCCATTTTGATTTACATTTCCCTGATGGATAAGGATGTTGAACATTTGTTCATATATCTGCTGGTAATTGTTGTTATTCTTAGTTCATATTTTTTACCCACTTATTCATTGAATTACTATTTTCTTGGTGTTGAAGGTTCTTGAGCTTGTCATATACTCTAAATATAAGTTTATCTGGTGTAAAATATATATACATAGTGGCTCTGTAAAATAACCTTAAACTATTCTCTCAAGGTATTGTTTGTGAGAGGAAACTTGCTAAATCAAAAAGAGATAGGATGGTGGACAATTATGATCAAAATTTATACTATGTTTGAAAGGAATCTTATATAATCTATAACTTTGAAAATTAATATGTGCTATTAAATTTTAATCTGTATTGGCCATTATGGTAATTTTTATTTATTCAAACTCTAATGTAGACAACATTATATAATACAGACCTTAAAGATACCTTTTGTAGGGTTTTGAGACAAGGTTTCTATGTATAATAGCCCTGGCTATCCTGGAACTTACTTGGTACAATAGAGATCTGGCTGCCTCTGACTGTTGAGTGCCAGAATTAAATATATGTGCCATAACTGCCCAACTAAACATATATCTTTTATGAACATCTGAATTCATTTTGAATATTTCATTGTCTGGTCTTGTGCTTCTCAATCTTTATAAGATGGACTTCATTTGTTTTTTTTTTCAAACAATAAAGAATACTAAGTAGCAGTCTAATGTAAGTCAAGTGAAAGTATCTAAATATGTTAGGGAAAGTACTTACAATGCAGCTTTCTTTATATTGAATCACATACTATGTCATTGAGAAAATGGCATCATTTCATATTGTCCTTGCCTATATTTTAATTTCTGCAATATCCCAAATAATGTTTATATCTTTCAGAGTTCTAGACACAAAATCCAAAAATGTCTGAAAACTTGGAAGCCTCCCTCTCTAGAGCTGACTAGGAGGTGAGTAGTACCCTGTCCCTCAGGCCAAGCAGAGAACATGCTGCTCTTTGAACCCCTGTCTCAGGGACATAACCCCTGGCACCACAACTACACACAGCTCTATCCTAAACAAAAGAAAGCTGAAAGAGACCTCACCAAGCCCAATCCCTAGCAAAACACAGCTGGAGTGACATTCCACAGGTGATACCCCACCTAAACTGCAATCTGCACTATCATACTCTGACAACAGGCCCACCCAAGCCTCCTGGTCTACAGCTAAGAATTGACCAAAAACCAACTAAAAGCCAACTAAGAACAATCCCTGTGACAGCTAGAGACACACATTCATTGGACTGCAGCCAGCTAAGAACCTAATAAGAGCAGCCCCTGCAATTACTAAAGACACACAGCCCCTGGGCCCACAACTGACTAACAGCTGAACAAGAGCTGACTAAGAATGAATCAAGGAAGCAATGGGCAGATGCCAGTCCAAGAATACATATAACAATATAAAGATCAACAAGACAAAACCAGAAGAAGCCAGTAGTTTTATAACATCAAGACCTGAGCATAACAATGAAAAGGAAAGAGAAGGAAACAACCTTCAAAACAACTTCATGAAGATAATAGAAGCTTTAAAAGAGAATATTAAAAACTTCCTTAAAGAAGTAGATGAAAATACAAGCAAAAAATTGGAAGAGATTAACAAATCACTGAAAGGACATAAAAAAAAGAAAATAAACAAGTAAAAGAAACATTTTGGGAATTAAAAATTGAAATAACAATAAAGAAGGCACAAACTGAGGCAAAGTTGAAAATAGAAAACCTGAAGAAATGAACAGGAACTGCAGATAGAAACATAACCAACATAATGCAAGAGATGAAAGAGAAAGCCTTTGGAGTGGAAAATTCAATAGTGGAACTAGATAAATTAGTCAAAGAAAACAATAAAACCAAAAACGTCATAATAGAAACCATCCAGGAAATTTGGAACACTATGAAAATACCAAACTTGAGAATAATTGTAATCAAAGAAGGAAGAATACCAGCTCAAAGGTACAGAAAATACATTCAACAAATTCATAGAATAAAACTTTCCAAACCTAAAGAAGGAATTTACTATAAAGATACAAGAGCTTACAGAACACCAAATAGACTAGACTCCCCAAATAAGTCAGCTCACCACATAATAATCAAGCCACTAAATTTACAGAACAAAGAAAAAATACTAAAAGCTGCAAAGGAAAAAGGCCAAATTGCCTATAAATGCAGACCCATCAGAATAACAACAGACTATTCAATGTAAAAAGTATAAGCAAGAGGTCCTGATCAGATATTATACAGACACTATAAGACCATGGCTTCCCATCCAAACTTCTGTTCCCAGTAAAACTATCAATCAACATAGATGAGGTAAAAAAGACTTTTTACGACAAAACCAGATTTAAACAGTATCTATCCACAATCCTTAATGAAAGCAGTAGAGGGAAAACTCCAACCTAAGAAAATCAGATACACCCATGAAACCACAATCAGTAATCCCACAGAAGAAAAACTCAAAGAAAGAAAATACACACAAGCTACCACCAAAAATAACAAGGAATAACAATCATTGGTCATAAATAGCCCTTAATATCAATGGACTCAATTCACATATAAAAAGACATACCCTAACATAATGAATACAAAGACAGAAGCCATCCTTTTGCTACATACAAGAAACACATCTCAACTTCAAAGATGGACACAAGATCAGAGTAAAGGGTTAGGAAAAGAATTTCCAATCAAAGGGTCCTAAGAAATAAGCTGGTGTAGCCATCCTAATATTTAACAAAATAGATTTTAAACTGAAATCAATCAAAAGAGACCAAGATGGTCACTACTTATATCTCAGGAAAAATCCACCCAGATGAAATCTCAATACTGAATATTTATGCTCCCAACACAAAGGCACCTACATATGAAAAAGAAACACTATTAAAGCTTAAACCTCAGATCAGAACCCATATACTAATTGAGGGCAACTTCAATTTCCCACTTTCACCATTGGATAGGTCAAACAGACAGAAACTCAACAGAGAAATAAGGGATCTAATAGATGTTATGACCCATGTACTTAATAGATAAATACAGAACCCTTCATCCAAACACAAAGAAATATACATATTTCTCAGCACCTCATGGAACTTTCTCTAAAATTGACCACATACTAGTCATAAACCAAATATCAATAAATATAAAAAATGGGAAAAACTCCTTGTATCATATCAGACCATTATGGTCCAAAGTTAGAGTTCAACAACAAAAATCACAGAAATCCTACAAATTAATGGAAACTGAACATGTCTCAATTGAATCACCTCTGTACAAAGAAAGAAATTATGAAATAAATCAGTAGTTGTGGTTTGCAGCTTGGACATGTTTTGCTTTTTGCTTTTTTGTTTAGAGTCCACTAATGAGTGAGTGCATCCCCTGCTTATCTTTCTGGGTTTGTGAGACCTCACTCAGAAGGATATTCTCCAGATCGATCCATTTGCCTGTAAATTTTAGGATATCATTTTTTCTTACTGCTGAGTAGTACTCCATTGTGTATATGTACCACAGTTTGTTAATCTATTCTTCAGCTTGGGATCTGATACACCTTGGACTTGCACCTTGGATCCCACTCCCTCTAGAGAAACACCTGACTCAGTCTTGATGTTGGGGGGAGGAAACTGGATCTGCCAGGAGTAGATAGCTGAAGCAAGCTATATTGGGACATTGGTACCTTGGGACCTTCTGCCCATGTTGTGGAGGAGATGGAGAGATGTGGAGAAGAGAGTGTGACTGGAGGGAGTGAGAGGGAGACGGGACCTTGAACAAGAATATACACTGATAGAAAATGTGACTTTACTCATAATAATAAAAGAGATGCAAAAAAGGGCAAATTGCTGAATATTTGCAGCATTAAGCCTACAAACTGATTGAAAAAATTAGAGAAACCCAATAATCACTCTGAAAAATTAAGATCGCTCTTCTTGCCAGGGTAGCTTTCAGCCCACACCCATGCTGCAGCCCAACTTTCAAAACAGGGCCCACAGTACAGTAAGGAAAACAGAATGTAGGTGTTTACCAACATTTCTTAAGAAGAGGAGAAAATAAATTAGATAAACTCATAAAAATTGTATCTGTGTGTCTTATTTCACTCAAATTAAACTCACTCTATCTACCTCCACAAAAAAATTTAGAAGCACAGTGTGTGGTGAAAACTGCCAGTTACACAATAGCATCCAGTTAAACCTATGAGTTTATGCTGATTAAAAAGTTTCCTGTACCTTCAGGGAAAGGAACTAAACCCAACAAAGGTAAAAAACTGTCAAATGGCATGGGCAATTTGTGGAGCCACTTGCAGTAGGATTAGATTATGCTTCTGTTCATGAACTGACATACCTTGGAGCCCATTCTCTACAGATGAACACCTAATCCAGCCTTGATACTGGGATGAGGGTCTCAGACCTACCTCAACTGGATATGCCAGACTGAACTGACCCACCTTGAGACTTCTTATCCTCCTTGGAGAATGGTTGATGGGATGGGGTTAGGGGAAGCTGAGGGAAGACTGGGAGGGACTGGGAAGAAGGAAGGGAGGGGGAGCAGTAGTAGATATGGAAAAATCTTTTTAAATAAAATAGAAAACAAAACAAAGCAAAAAAAGAGAAAGAAATCAAAGACTTCCTAGAACTTAAGAAAAATGAATCTACAACATACTCAAACTTATGGGACACAATGAAAGCAGTGTTAATAGGAAAACTCATAGCACTGAGATGCCTAAATGAAAAAAAATAGAGAAATCTCACACAAGAGACCTAACAGCACAGCTGATGGCTTTAGAACAATTAGAAGCAAACTCACCTGGAAGGAGTAGATGGCAGGAAATAATCAAACTTAGAGCTGAAATCAATCCAACGAAGAGAACAATACAAAGAATTAATGAATCAGAGAGTTGATTCATCAAGATAGATAAACCCTTATGCAAACTAACCAAGAAGCAGAGTGAGAGAGTATCCAAATTAAAAGAATCAGAAATGTAAAAGGGGACATAACAACAGAGACCCAGGAAATGGAGAGAATTATCAAGCCATACTTAGAAAATCTATAGCCCACTAAAATGGAAAACCTAAAAGAACTGGACAGCTTTTTGGAGAGATACCACTTACCAAAATTAAGTCAATGTCAGATTAAAGACCTAAACAGATCTACAATCCCAAAGATAATTAAAGCTATTATTAAACATCTCCCAAGTAAAAAATTCCCAGGACCACATGGTTTTAGTGCAGAATTCTACCAGACATTCAAAGAATTCAATGCTCCTCAAACTGTTTCATACAGTAGAAACTGAAGGAACATTGCCAAACTCTTTTTATGAAGCCACAATCATCCTAATATCCAAGCCATTCAAAGATTCAACAAAGAAAGAGAATTACAGACCAATCTCCTTCATGAACATTGATGTAACAATACTGAATAAAATTCTGGCAAACTGAATCCAACAACATATCAGAAAAAAATATTATCCATGCTGATCAAGTAGGCTTTATCCCAGAGATACAGGGATGGTTCAATATATGAAAAACTGTGAATGTCATCCATCATATAAACAAACTACAAGAAAAAACCCACATGATCACCTCATTAGATGCTGACAAAGCCTGTGAAAAAAATCTAACACTCCACCATATACTTCTCTGTTTCTTTCAGAAATATAGAGTCTTTATTATCATTATTATCATCATTAATTAGTTTAAAAAGTTGTGCTGTGCTGAAAATAATATATTAAATCGATATGATGCTTGGTCAGATATCAACTGTGTGATTTACCTCAAGTCTAACTCATCAACTGTCATTAATTTTATGTGTAATTTAATGGAGTGAAATACTTGCCCAGACAAATATAAAGGCCAAGACTTTAATATACATTCTTCACCATGGTGTTCCATATCAAATTGATGGTAGTAAAATTTGTTAACAATAGTATAAGATAAGAAGAGTTAAGTAGCTTTTATGATAATAGAAAATTACAAATCCACAATGACAATATCTGTTTCTAAGGAGTAATATTATTTCAGCAGTTAATCAAAAACCTTGATCAGTATTTTAAAATAAGATAATTTAAAATAATTAATTTTATATTAAACTGAAGACTCCAAAATATAAACATTTATGTTCTGTCTTAGCAAGTTATAGTTTCATGCAAAGCTACTAATGATCTTCTACATGGATGAATTTTCAGTCCAGTTATAAATTCAGTATAATTTTATTAGTTGGTTTTGTAAATTACAACTTGGTTGTTGAATATTTGCTTCATATGTAAAAAGTGATACATTAAAATCCATAAATAAAATTCAATTGTCTTCCAGAACAAACAATACACATGATAAAAAAAGTGTTGCCTTCCACACCTGGCAGGAGGTTTATATACACTATATATTGTCACTGAAATCGTCTCCTTCAATTTCTATGGAAGAGGTTATATCTGAATCAAAAGTGAGGCCATACATTTAGCATACACACATCATGTAATATCTCATACTCACTAAACCAGTATCTCCAAACTGAAGTTTGTGGATCATCTCCAAAAAACCAGCACCTCCAAAAGAAGCCTTCATGATGGTAAACCACTGACATTATTTCATATTCTCTCACATCTTCATCATTCTATGAGATAAAATATTTAAAAATTTAAATTACATCACTACATATGATTATTTAAAAAATTAAATTGAATCACTACATATGATTTAGTTTTTTTCATAGGTTATATAACATACTGGAAAAGCACTATGACAGGTTAGGAAATGAATATTTAGAATATGTTTTTCTGGCCTGGTCATGGTGGTACATGTCTCTAATCCCAGCACTCAGGAGGCAGAGACAGGGTGAGTTGAAGGCCAGCCTGGTCTACAGAACAAGTTCCAGGAAAACCAGGACTGTTACACAGAAAAGCCTTGTCTTAAGTAATAAAAAAAAATTTAACTTTCCAGCATTTTCTTCGTGCCTGTGTGTACAACTAATGATCTTGATGAATTGAATACCTAATTGATTTTGTCTTAGTAGGTCTTAATTTTCTTTTAATTTTGAATGAGGTTTATAAGTAATATCTTTCCTGGTAGTTAGAAAATATCAGTTTGAATAATATAGACTTAAATTTCTTTAATGAGAAAAAGAATGTTAATATTTTTTTAAAGTTTTATAATATATTGATGAATGATCATTATACAGATCTCTTAAGTATTACACTTGAGCTTTTCAAAATATTAAATGATTAAGGTTTATGTGGGGAGTGTGATAGGTGGGTAGGAAAGGAAAGAGTTGGAATAGGGATAACTAACATTAAGAGTGTTTAAAAAGCAATATGGAAAGACTATTGTATAAATGTCGTACAATTATACACACACACACACACACACACACACACACAGTATGAATTGAGTTACTGTGGTGGAATGTTTTCTGTATGATGTAAATAAAGAACTGTTTTGGCCCATGCATGACACCGTAGAAGTGGGTGGAGAATCAGAGGCAGCAAGGTAAGAGAAGGAGGGCGGAGTTAAGCCAGTCTCCATCAGACCCCCAAGAGGAACAGACATATAAGAGGTACCGGCCAGCCATGGGCTGAGCCACGTGGCAGGAAGATTAATAGAAATGGGTTAATCTAAGAAGAAAGAGCTAGCTAGTAATGAGCATAAGACATGGGCCAAACAGTTTAAAGGACATAAGCATGTGATTAAAGCTGCGATGAGGAAACCAGGTTCCAACCACCGCTGCGCACACTGGGCACAAACCTCCCTGACCTAAAATGGGATGGGAAAAACATTCTACAACAGATGGCTTCCCAATGTTGGGCCAAACACCCGCATAAAGCCTGAGAAAGTTTAAAAAGCTTAAAGAGTGTTCTAGATCACTGAAACAGAGCCAAAAGTGGCTTTCTGAATTGTGTATTTGAATTGATTTGTGGTATAGAAACAGAGTGGTGTTCAGGCAGGAATTTAAAAATGGCATGTCTGTGGCTCACAGCTTAAACTCCTACGTTTCGCAAAAGGCTTGGCATAAGTGTAATTGATTTAAGGTTTCTGCTTATTTGAACAGAAAGGAAACAGAGTTTAAAAAAAAGGTTTTTCTGGTAGCAGCATTTTCTGAGTCCACTGTGGTTGCCAGCAGCGGGCTCCGCCATATTGAAACACAGCCAAAAGGGGCGGAGTCAGTAATTAAAGTGATATGACATTTTAAAAGCTCTGAGTTAGAAAATGATTAAGAATTCTCAATAAAACAGATTTAGACTCTCAAAACCTCTAAACAGGGTACAATGCATGCAAAATACACATAGGCTTCAGGGAGAGAGAAAAAAAGGAGGTTAAAGATAGCCCTTTAAGAAAGAGAAATAAGGAAATAAAGATAAAAAATTCATGAAATATGGCAGATTAACAGAGAGTCTGGATTATGGTTATTGGGTTTTGTTTTAATTTTTTAACTTTTAATGAGCTAATTGCAGAGAGACAATTGATTGCTAAGGGTGCTAAGTTAAACCAATACTTATATTTTAAAGATGTCTTGACTTTAAAACTTGTTTATAACAATATGTTACTTGGGAAAAGAGTTTCTGCTTTTGTCTCCACAGAAGATCAAAACCTGCGAATTGATTCTAGGCAGATGTGGTTCCATTTGCCAAGGCCACCTGAATGAACATTCTCAGCTTCCAAGAAGCCAGTTGAGATGATCCAGCTTCAAAACCCCATGACATCAATGTCCTTTGACAGCATGAAGCAGTAAAAGAAAGAAAGCTTTGTCTAATTTCCCAAAAATATTACTTATTAATGTTTGTTTTCATTATAAATGGTTAATGGTCATAGTCAATCTTTAAAAAAAAAGGTGGGAGGAGGATATGATATAGGAATGATTAGAAAAGATAAGTGGATTTTGATTCATTGATATAAACTTAAGGTTAATTTTGTTATGCTGCTCTTGATTAAGGTATGATGCTGATGTAGCTCATATAAAATTGTAATGTGTAATTGAGAAATGCAGATTAATAGTCATCTATGATAACCAAACTTATAGTCATGTTAGTTAGGTTTTTGTAGGTATACAAAGATATATTTCATTTAGATAGGTAGTCTTCAAACACTTCAAAGACATGCAGAATATGGAATTTAAATTATTTTAAGAACTTAGACTTTTCTGGACAGTGAGACAGGTCTGTTCCTGGCAGCACCAATGTATTTCAGGAAAATGATGGGCATTGAAGAAACATCATGTGGAATTTACTTTGTGGCAACAGTAAGCCACTGGACAAGAAACTGTTCTGGTATTGACTGCTTGAAAGGATACTGTATAAACTGGACATGCAGGTTCCATAGGAAAGTGACCTCTGAACTTTGGCAGAACAAGCCAAGATGGTTCTTCAGGTTCCTGATTTGCAAAAAACATTGCCAGACATTTTTCAGGACACAAGGAGAAGTGACTGATGGACTGTGCCAGATTTCCTGCATCACTGAAAGGTATGACAGAGACTTTGGGCCATAAAGGCTGAAGATGAATGCCCCAAAGTTATAAAGGAACTTTGGGTGACTTTCCAGGCAGACATGGGTCATCTCTGTCATTTTCTAGACTTTGGAAGTTGCTTGCACTTCCTGTTTATTTGCATAATATATCCTTCTGTGGGTCTTTGATGTGGTTGAAGGTTTAATAATTGTAGGTATAGTTCTTTTTAGTTTAAAAGGTATATTAGATATAAAACTTTAGACTCACAATGATAAGGTAGATAATGGAATATTCTCTTTAATTTTGGAATACAAATAAACTAGATATTGTGACTGTAATTCCTGCTTGAGAGATGTTCTGTTGTAATTTTGCTATATGGAAATTGAAACCTTCCTTTTTAATTAGACAGAAAAGAGGAAATGTGGTGGAATGTTTTCTGTATGATGTAAATAAAGAACTTTTTTGACCCATGCATGGCACCGAAGAAGTGGGTGGAGAATCAGAGGCAGCCAGGTAGGAGAAGGAGGGTGGAGTTAAGCCAGTCTCCATCCAGCTGCCCCTGAAGAAGCAGCATGTAGGAATCCAGGTGAGCCATGGACTGTGGGCCATGTGGTGGAAAGATAAATGGGTTGAATTAAGATGAAAGAGCTAGCTAGTAATGTGCTTAAGATATGGGCCAAAGAGTATTAAGTTAATATAAGCATGTGATTCATTTCTTTGGGAGACAAAAGCCACCGCACAAACCAGGTTCCAAACCACAGCCACCACACGCACCAGGTTACAAATCTCTCGGACCCAAAACGGGCCAGGAAAAGCATTCTACAACAAGTTACCATATATGGAGGGTAATGCACCTCCTAGAATCCATAAGTTGCTAAATAAAAAGCCAAGTGTCAGGTATCCCCTCATGTGATTGGTCCAAAGATGTGGTCTTGGTTATCCAGACTTCATTGCTGAAAACATCAAATTCTTTGGTCACAGAACTTGGAGAAATCATGCTGAAAGACCTGGAAGTTCCCACTCTCTCAACTAGGTTCATAGTACCATAAAGTGATTATTAGAATACATGGAGGGAAAGGCCATCAATAGTCTTAACCAGCGCTAAAAAATGTAAATGGTCGTAATAACTGACCTGAAAATATATTCCCATAGGAATTGTAGTGACATGAATATTATCTAGGTAACCAACTACTCTCTGATTGGATTTAAGGCCTGTACTGCAGAAGAAACCTCATACCTGACACTATAAATCTGGCCAAGTGCAAATGGATGGGGATCTCATAAACTTTAAAGATTTATATATTACTATTATGTATTTAAATTGACATGATATCAAACTTTTCTCTTGATAAAACTTTATCTCATATTAATAGGTTAGTGCAGCTCTTCATTCTTGTCAGAAAAGTGTCTTTGTCAGAAAAGTATCTGTGTATACTGAGTGGTGACTAGCACAGAGACTCACAACTGGTCAAAGTGCAGAGAATAAGTGTCTTTGAAATGATCATATGTAAATAAGACATCAGTATCATATGGCACCCCAGAAAACTCAGGGAACAGTGCATACAAGGGGACAAAAGTGTTGTAAAAGTAAAACACAGAGGAGGGAGAAGGGAAGTAGCATATTCCAGACATGACAAGGCCAGTGCATTCAAATTAAGGTACAAAGTAGTAGACTTTGTGCAATTTTATTGAAATATTAATACTTTAAAAGAATAAGTTAACAAATTGTTCCATGAAGGTATACATAGATAAAACCTAATTTTTAAATTTTCTTTAAATGTTATAATTTTTCTACATGTCCCCCTAGAGATTCATTGAACCTTAATTTGGTTTTCCATACTAACAATCAGTGATCAAGAATTGGCATAATTCATCTTATACAATTAGACTGGTGAGACCAGACAAAGTTTTTACAGAACTAAAATTCCCTGAAAAATAATGAAGCTAAAGTGTCTGCACTCTGAATTTTTCAAGGTAGTGTAATTGAGGAGGTTAATGTTGAACACTCACACAATATTTATTTTGGAGTATAAATCATAAGGTCAGAATAAGAACACAAAAGCCTGGAATTAAAGATTTATTTCAAAAGCTTTAGATTGTTATTTTATTGCCATTAAAACTATCAGGTATGATCTAAAAATATATTGCTTATTTACTAGTACTTAGTTTTAAATGTATTTTTAAATATTTAGGATGGTTTGTCATATTGTTTTGGAACATAAATTAAATGATTTTGTGAAGATTTGTAATATTTTAATTTGCAATATCATTAAGAAAGCTCAATTTTTTAAAAGCTGCAAGCTACAGCTAATTACAAAATGAGCTATAATAGAAGTTAACAAAATAATGTAACTATTTTATATCATTTATGAATTTATTCTCTTTATAGATTGCTTCCCTTAGATCTCAAAATCTCATGCCTGTACAGCAGATATATTCTTCAGTACTACATGTACACAATTTTATCATATAATATATATATATGTATATATATGTATATATATATATATATAGTATTGGGAACTTTTAAGACAAAATGTTAGAAAAAATGGATGCTAGATCTATTTATGTTACTTTAAACTCTCTGGGAAGTGACAAGTAGAAAAGTAAAGTTTTGCCCATTGCTTCCGGTTCCGCTCTCGGGACCAAGTGCTGTCTGCAGAGGCCCAGCACACTCTGGAGCAGGGGCAGGTAAACTCTGCCCCTGACCACATACACAGCTCCTGCTGAGGGAATTTGCACGGCTCCCACAACGACCTCGAACGGAGCGAACCAACTACAGGGGTCTCTGAAGGGCAGATTCAGACCCCGCCCAGAGGTGAGGAGGGGTCACTAGGCCTCAGCGAATATATTCCAGCCTAGGAGGGAGAGTTGAGCTCCCATAGCTTCAGGTTCCACTCTCGGGACCAAGTGCTGTCTGCAGAGTCCCAGCACACACTGGAGCAGGGGCAGGTAAACTCTGCCCCTGACCACACCCACAGCTCCTGCTGAGGGAATTTGCATGGCTACCCACCACGAACTCGAACTGAGCAAACCAACAACTACAGGGGTTTCTGAAAGACAGAATCAGACCCTGACCAGAGAGGTGACAGGAGGCACACAAACCCGAGTGCCACAACTGACTAGGACCCATCTAATCGTGAACCACTGAAGCCATGGGCAAACGTCAGTGCAAAAAATTACATAATAATACAAAGGACAACATGGTAACTCCAGAAGAGAGTGGCGATCTTACAAATACAAGACCTGAACTGAGAAATGAAGAGGAAACAGAAGCAAGTAACACCAAAAATTACTTTTTGATGATCATCGAAGCTCTAAAAGAAGATATGAAAAAAAGCCTTAAAGAAATAGAAGAAAATACAAAAAAAAATTGGAAGAGATGAACAAATCTATGAAAGAAACATGCCAGGAACTAAAAGCTGAAATAAAAGCTGAAATTGAAGCAATAAAAAAGGCACAAAATGAGGCAAAGATGGAAATAGAAAACCTGAAGAAAAAAGCTGGAACCACAGAAACAAGCATAACAAACAGAGTTCAAGAGATGGAAGATAGAATCTCTGAAGTGGAAGACTCAGTAGCTCAAATAGATATATCAGTCAAAGAAAATAGTAAAACTAAAAAACCCATAACTCAAAATGTTCAGGAAATCTGGGACACCATGAAAAGACCTAATTTGAGAATAATAGGAATAGAAGGAGAAGAATACCAGCTCAAAGGCACAGATAATGTTTTCAATAAAATCATAGAAGAAAACTTCAATAACGTGAAGAAGGAAATGCCTATAAAGATACAAGAAGCTTACAGAATACCAAATAGATATGATCCCAAAAAAAAGTCAGTGCGCCACATCATAATCAAGCCACAAAACATACAGAACAAAGAAAAAATTTTAAGAGCTGCAAAAGAAAAGGGCCAACTCACATAAAAAGGCAGACCCATCAGAATAACACCTGACTATTCAATGGAAATGATGAAAGCTAGAAGGGCTTGGTGAGAAGTTATACAGATGCTAAAACAGCATGGATGCCAAACTAGAATACTATACCCTGCAAAATTATCAATCACCATAGATGGAGTAAACAGGGTATTTCACGACAAAGTCAGACTGAAAGAATATCTATCCATCAACCCAGTACTACAAAGAGTATTAGAGGGAAAACTCCAACCTAAGGACCTCAGATACACACAAGAAATCACACACAATCAATAAGTCCACAGAAGAATACCCTAGAGAAAGGAAATACAAACAAGTTGCCACCAAAAATGGCAGGAAATATGAATCAATGGTCACTAATTTCCCTTAATATCACTGGTCTCAACTCTGCTATAAAACGTCACACACTAACAAGATGGATACAACAACAGAAGCCATCCTTCTGTTGCCTACAAGAAACATACCTCAACTGCAAAGACAGACACAGGCTTAGAATATAGGGTTGGGAAAAGATTTTCCAGTCAAATGGTCCTAAGAAACAAGCAGGAGTTGCAATCCTAATATCTAACAAAGTAGACTTTAAGCTAAAAGCAATAAAAAGGGACCAAGATGGTCACTACTTATTCATCACAGGAAAAATTGGTCAAGAGGAGATTTCAATCTTAAATAATTATGCCCCTAATATAGGGGCACCTACATATGTAAAAGAAACACTGCTAAAGCTCGAATCCCAAATAAATTCTTATACCCTAATAGTGGGAGACTTCAATACCCCACTTTCAACCCTGGATAGATCAACCAGACAGAGCCTCAACAGAGAAATAAGGAGTCTAAATGAGGTTATGATGCAAATGGATTTCATAGATATCTACAGATCCTTCCACCCAAAGGCAAAGGAATATACATATTTCTCAGCTCCTCATGGAACTTTCTCCA
>PVIH01019723.1:0-34525 GCA_004025045.1 Sigmodon hispidus
TGACCAGATGTGTTGGGAGGGGGAAGAGACCTTGAATAAGGATATACAGGGATGGAAAAAAAAATTCAGAGGGAAAGCTGAACACAAAGAAAATATATGTGTAGCAATCTTATTTGTATTTCCACCCTTGATAAGCCATGCTTATGATTCTTATCCTCTGTATAGTTATTGTTAACTCTTCCGCATTTTAAATTCTTTTCACTGTTTTTTTTTCTTTTTTTGATAAATACAAAATAAAGAAGGAAGAAAAATGAGACATTATTCATAAGAAAAAAGAAAAAAAATATATATGGACATATATGCATTCCACTTATTTATGTAAAGTTGAAATTATGTGGTTTAATAACATTTAAGACTTTGCTCTACCTCCTTATCACATTTAGCATTAGCCTTAGAATAAGGCTTGCTTTACTTTTGGTAACCCAATAAATGTAATAAACAGCTATGAGTATAGAAAAGCAAACTGAAGTTGATAGGAAAGAAAGAATGGAAAGAAATTAGCTGCCACAGTGTTCTAGGCATTAAAGGCAAACAGCCAAAAGGGGCAGAGACAGAGTAGGGGAGTGAATGGAAGGCAGGGTTCAATTAAACTGGAGAGAGATAAAGGCATGCATCTTAAGGCATGGAGTTTTGAACTTGGAAGTCATAAACTGGCAGTGATGTTTATGAATATGGCTTATGAAAAGTAGAGGGAGCTTTCATAGTCTATGTTTTTCAATAAGTTAAAGATAAGCAACATGATGCTTTAATACAAATAGTGGCTGTAGAGTTGTGGCACATAGGCAAAAGAGGAAACGTGTCCCAGGAGAGAATATGAAAACAGGCAGGCTGAACTAGTTGTTATTTCCTCTGCGATGCATGGCAGTCTTCCTCACCCCACACAATGCATAGGCAAAAGACATCACTAAAACTTTTAAAAATATATTATTATATTTTATTATATTCATGTATGAAGTTTTCAAAATTAATTATTCTTAAAAATTTATAGCTCTAAATTACTACGGATATAGAGCTTTAAGTATTAAATATATACATGTGTGCTTATACAACTCAGATATAGACATGTATGCATGTATGATTCAGAAAATACTTATTTTACTAGATACTTTTTCATTGCAAGGTTAATTCTTACAAAAATTTAAAATAATATTATAGTAGCATAAAAGAGAAATATAATATGTAAAAATTAGGTTTTGACTTTTTAATTTTTCATCATTGAAAAAGAAACCAAAATTTAGGGAACAATTGCAAAAACATCTCATTATTTATAATTCTAGTATATATTGTGTTTTGTATTTCAACATACCTTTTCAAACTATGGCTTCAGGTGTTGGTCTCTCAAGGCTAGCATAATAATAATTTTGTTGTTCTTCAAGTGATATTTTAGTTAAGTGACTCATACTAGTGTAAATGTGGAAAACAAAAATTAATTTGTAAAAATTATTGATATAACCAACAAAAAATTTAGATACATATCTAGGGAGAGACAGTAAAGTGTTTCAGTACTGCATAAATATAACTACTTATAAAATAATTCTGATATTTGGACTTTGTCATATTAGTAATAAGAGTATTACATCTTCTGATGACTTTTATTATTACTGTGAATATAATAACAAAACCAACACTGAAACTTTTTAGAAAGAAGAGGTTTGTTTTATAATAATTTCAATACTAGCTATACTATGGAAATTAAAATTTGTGTAACTAGTCTTACCAAAAGAAGAAAACAAGACAAAATGATATTCCTTATCTTTTAATTTTTATTCAGAGAGTATGAATCTGAGTAAAATGATAAATTAAGAAATGCATCATTTTATTTTGACTCATGGTGTTAACTAAAGAAACAAGCAATGAAGCTTGAAATGTTTCAAAGGATGCTAAAATAAAGGCAGCAAAGTGTGCTTTTGAATTCCATTTCTTTTTTCTTCTTCTTTTTTATTATTATGAATAAAGGAGTTACATTTTCTATCCTTGTATATCCTTATTCAAGGTCCCTTCCCCCTCCCACCACATTTCTTACTGTTCTTTGGCATTTGAAATTATTTGTTACCTACATGGGTAACATCTGTAGAAAAGCATAAGTGGAATGAATAAATCATTGGTTCAAGCAATAGGAGCAGTGACATGTTTTTACTTTCCAGCTCTTCAGAATTTGGTTCAGGCTATCAGAGATTAAACATCCATTTGTTAAAGCTAGCTGAAAAATGAGGCATTGTGCTTTACTAGAGCCAGTGGGATTTTTTTCATTTTTTTTTTTTTTTAGGAGGACTGTCACATTAGATTTATCTGAATCAAGTGTTTTGGTGTCATCTTGCCCATTTCTTCGTTCCCTCCTCCTGTAGTCAGTCTCCTTCCCCATCTCTTCCTTTCTTCCTTTACCATTGCCAGCTACAGAGCTTCCTGATCTCTCCTAAGTGACTGCATTCTTCTGTCTCATTTAGTCTGTTCTTATACATACATACTCCCATTCACAATCAAATTTAACAATACAGGATTAATAACACTAACATAAGTTTTGTGGGGTGTATGTGTGTACATGTTCATGTGTGTATATATGCATGGGATGCATGTGTGTGGAGACCAGAAGTTGCATGTGATGTCATCCTCGATCACAGTCTACCTTATTTTTTGAAGCATGGTCTCTCACTGAACCTTGAACTCATCATTGAGCTAAAGCTTTGGAAAAGTGGACCGCAGGGATTCTATTGTTTAAGCCTGTGCTACAATGCCTGTTTTTAATGTAGGTGCTAGGGCTGTAACCCCATCCCAACCACCTATCTATTCCTCAGAGAGGGTAAGAAAATTCAGGATGAGTCAATACAGTTTGGCATATCCAGCTGAGGTAGGATCAAGCCTCTCCCCTAGTATCAAAGCTGAGAAAAGTATTCCTCTGTAGGGAATGGATTCCAAGAAGTTGGTTCATACACCATGAATAAGTTATAGTCTCACTGCCAAAGTACTCACTAACTGCCCATGCCACTCCCATTTGACTGTCATTCATATTCAGCGGTCTTAGATCAGCCTCATGTAGGTTCATAGCTGTCATTTCAGAATCATTGAGCTCCTAATAACTCAGGTCAGCTGTATCTCTGGGTTTTCTCATCATGATCATGCTGATATAATCTCTCCTTCCTCTCTTCAGCTGAACTGGGAGCTCAACCCAGTGCTTAGTTATTCGAGACAGGATTCCTCTGTGTAGTCCTGACTGTCCTGGAACTACCCTTTGTAGACCAGGTTGACCTCAAATCATAAATTCTCCTGCCACCCAAGTGCTAGAATAAAAATGTGCACTACCATAAGCTCTTATAAGTTATTTTTACACAATATATTATAACTTTGCCTTTTATTATTAGGTGTATCTATTACAGTATAATTCTTTATTTATTATGACTAAAGTCGTATTTTTTATCTGTGTATATCCTTGTGCAAGCTCCCGTCCCCCTCCTGCCCTTTCCAGTCACTCTCTCTTCTCCACACTACTTTATCTCCGCCCCAGCAAGGGCAGGAGATTCCCAAGGTCCCAATGTGGCTTAGTTCAGCATCCACTCCTGGCAGATCCACTTTCTTCACCCCAATATCAAGATTGGATCAGGTGTTCCTTTGGAGGGAGTGGGGTTCAAGGTGCCGGTCCAAGGTGTTTCAGATCGCAAGCAATTAAGTGTTTGTTGTTTCCAGCTTGGGCATGTTTTGCGTTTTGCTTTTTTGTTTAGAGTCCACTAATGAGTGAGTACATCACTCTGTCTGGGTTTGTGATGCCTAGCTCAGGAGGATATTCTCCAAATTTATCCATTTGCCTGCAAATTTTAGGATATCATTTTTTCTTACTACTGAGTAGTACTCCATTGTGTAGATGGACCACAATTTGTTAATCCAGTCTTCAGTTGAAGGGCATCTAGATTGTTTCCAGGTTCATGCTATTACAAATAATGCTGTTATGAACATAGTTGAGCTAATGCCATTGGAGTGCGACTGTGAGTCTTTAGGTTATAGGCCCAGAAGTGGCATTGCTGGATCCTTGGAGAGATTGATTGTCAGTTTTCTGAGAAACCACCATACTGCATTCCAGAGTGGCTGAACAAGCTTACATTCCCACCAACAATGGAGGAGTGTTTCCCTTGCTCCGCACCCTCTCCAGCATAGGCTGTCATCTGTGTCTTTTATCTTAGCCAATCTGACAGGTGTCAGGTGGTATCTAAAAGTTGTTTTGATTTGCATTTCTCTGATGGCTAAAGATGATGAGCACTTTTTCAAGTGTCTTTTAGCCATTTGTAATTCTTCTGCTGAGAATTCCCTCTTTAGTTCTGAACCTCATTTTTTGTTAGGTTTTTCAAGGTTTGGGGCTCTATTTTTTGAATTCCCTATATATTTTAGAGATCAGTCCTCTGTCACTTGTAGGACTGGTGAATATCTTTTTCCATTCTGTAGGCTGTCGTTTAGTCCTGTTGACAGTGCATATTAAAAAATACTTCTTTGTTCCTACAGACTTTTAATCTTGAAGTTTATTGCATATATAAATAACATATGTAATATTTTGTTAATTTGTAAGTTTCTAATGAATTACGTTTAAGGTAAAATTACTTCATAAAAATTCAGTAAGTAATTAAGATCTGAGACAGTTCTTTCTTAAATATTCCTATTACATATCTTCCATTTTGACACAAGTCCATCTGACATAAACGTAAAAACTCTAACTTCAACCATAACAATAGGTTATGCATAGGCAGATTCAAACTATGTTATCATTAAGTTGATTCTCTCATTTCCAAAGTTTTCTCAGGCATTCTCATTATGTAAGAATTTGCTTTAAAAATTAGTGATCCAAAATTTTCCACACAACTGAATTTACAAAGATGTATGATTCCTATTAAAATTACTTTTGTCTCATGATTTTTGTTTGGACATCAGAAATCTTGTACTGATGAACTAATTTACTGCTTATGGTGATGGAAATTTGTGCAGCCTGTATGTCACGGAGCATAGAGGCTCTGTGCAAAGTTAATACTACCTCTGACGTGTGGTCAATCTACCAATTCTGATATGTACATACTTTTCCACTGGATGTGATATAAAATCATTAAATGAACAAAATACTGAATTCTCAGTGTTGCAATTCTCAGTGAATCAACATGGATGCCCATTAAATGTCAAAGAGTTTAAGAAAATTCATTCAAAGAAAATGGTATGCCATCTTCTGCAATAAAATAGGTGGACTGGGAGACCATTATATAATATGATATGAACCAGACACAGAAAGACAGATGTGGGATTTCTCTCATATATTGAAGCTGTAAAAAAAAAGTAAATGTAGAATTATGGTTGCTAAAGCCTGGGAAGAATGGTGGGGGAGGGATGGTTGGCTAATAAGTGTTAAAGCACAAACCAATAAAGCAAGTTTTAGTGTTCAACAGCCCAATAAGATTAAGACCTTAATATTCTGTACTTCAGTCTTTTAACTCATAAACATTACTAGAAACTTGTATTAGTTTCCACTGATGCTATAAGAACTTGCCACAAACATCACAATATACCTGAATGTTCTGCAGGGGTCAGATGTCTGAAATAAATCTCATGAGGCTAACATAAAGGAAGGGCAGAAGGACTGTGATTTTTCTGAAAGTTTTATGAGAATCTGTATTTACTTGCTTTTGCCAGGATTTATTTTATATATGTATGTACATATGTATGTATTTTGATTTTTTTAGAAGGGAACTCAATATTTAGACCAGGCTTTATTTGAGGAGGCTTTTATTATTTTACAGTTATCAACTTAGTTTTGCTGATGAGTAAATATATTTAAGTGTCTAGCTTAACTGATTTTGTGCCTGACTAAAGTTTCTCACTTGAGTACTATTTTGATAAATTAGGCTGTGAGATAGTGAGAAATGGTAGAAATATAAAAAATAAATAAATCTTAGTGAAAATAAATACTCTAACATTTGGTCATCAAAAATGTCTAAGATGCAGTCATTATTGAAAGGATAGAAATGAAGTATGTACTGTCAAACATTCAAAGAAAATATAAATAAGTGAAAATAGAAATTCTTGGTTCATATATTTTATAAGCACTCTCTTTAAATATATTGCACGACAGACAGGCAAAAAAGGGGGGAACTGTAGAGAGCTGCGTGCAGCCACACCTTAAGATGGCGCTGGCCTCCGCCCTCCTTCTTCCCATGGTGAGCGCTCTCTGTGGTAAACAACTCCATGTATGGCTAAGGCTGAGGATCTGGCTTGCTTCGCATACCTGGACCTATGGGTAGTGGCTACGTGGGGTACTGGGGTTGGCTGCCCAGAGGCTATTTAGGCTGTGGGCGGGTTTCCCCCCATGGTCAGAAGGAGAAAGGATGAGAGAGAACATGTAGCAAGTCAGTCAGTCCCCCGTCATAAGTAAGTAAGTAAGTCAGAAGTCAGAATTCAAGGTTCCTGAATAACACTGCTGAAAGAAGAGCCTGGGTGTCGTGTCTTCCTTGCGGGACAAGGTGGCACGCGACAAAAATTCAAAGAGGAAGAAGGACAAGCACATTATTACAAAATTAAGAAAGCAAAAGAGCCAGAGAAAGAAATAATTAACATATTTGGTAATTTAAATTTAACAGGATCAGCTGCAGGACAGACTAAATTTTCTGACAATATTACCTGAACCATTTGTTAATATAAATAAGTGAAAATAGAAATTCTTGGTTCATATATTTTATAAGCACTCTCTTTATATATATCGCCTTTTCATCTCTGAATCAAAATGTCTGACAGAAAACATTATAAGTGAGGAAGTATTTATTTTGACTCATGGTTTAAAATGATGCAAACATCATGGGAGCACCAGCTGCTGGACTCATCAGTGATGTGAGCTCATGAGTGCTGGAGTTCTGAAATTGGGAGCTTTGTCAGTAGTGGAGGTGCTCATGATGGCTGTGGCTCTGCTTGTAGTGGGGGCCACATGCCAGCCCTGTTATAGCTCTGTGAGTCAAGAAATAGAAAGTGTTGCATTTACAAGAGCCAGCTTATCACTCTCCATATTTACCCCTACTGTTCTGACTGTGACAGATGGGACCCCATAAAAAACTTCCAAATGTACTAACAGTAGAGAATCAAATCTTCAAAACAAAATAGCCTGTGGAAATATTTCATATTATAACCATAATAGTCCACTCCCATAAGAGCCTGACTGTTTTATAAAGAAAAATGCATTTAGTTTAACCTTGGAAATATCTATAGTCCTTATACTTATTTTATGTGTGTGCAGGTGCATAAGTATGCATGCACCATGATGTAAGTGTGGATGTCAGGTCATAGCTTGCAGGAACTGGCTCTCTTCATCCTCCAGTCCTCCATATGAATGCAGAGGAGCAAACATGTCTTTAGGCTCCATAGCAAGTGCCTTGACTCACTGAACCATTTTGTGGAATCAGTATCTGCAATTCAAACAAAAGAGCCTGTGGCAGTCATTTTACAATATCCAAATAATACATAATACCCATAAAGCAAAACAAACAGAAAAATTAGGATGAAAGATAGGAAACAATATTAGTATAAATGTGTTTCACTGAGTCACATAAAACTGAAATTAAGACAGAATCACAAGGCTAAACCACAGAGCGCAAACATCATTCTTGTCACTTGACAGATAAATCACAGCTAAATTTGAGAAGAATTAAAAAATATATATATAGATAAATTTTTGATTAATTTTAATATAAAATGTTAGAAGCTATAAAACATAAAGCTTCAGTTTTCCAGAGTTTATTAAGTAGATTATCAGATAATCAAATAATTAAATTATGAAGTCAAATATACTAGAACATATTCCCAATTCTGACTTTAAAATTTTATGTTTTCTAGTTAAAAGGCTCTAACAGATTTTCTTTTTTGTGTTTCTTTTCCTAACAAAAAAATATCAAAAGTATTAAATCCCAGCTCTCAGAGGAGACTGCAGATGAGAAAGTGTTTACTTAGCACAGTGTTCTCTCTGAGTAAAGAAAATCACGTTGCTATATCTGGTTTTGTGGGAGATAGACTCCTCCTGCATGTTTCAACACTCACATTGCCTATATGAATGAGGAAATGCATAAAGACTTTGAATTCCATTACCATGTATTCTGGTTGCCAAGAAGAAAATCTAAGACGTGGACATTCTAAATTTATTTTGGTAAGTAAGCTTAATGAGGAAATCTTGTTAATAATAAATAAAATGAGATGCAATATAAAAAAGTTATGATATTCAACACTGTATTTGGTTGTTTAAATTGGACTACATTATTTTGTTCTAAAGCTTGCTCGATAATGTGGCACTATGTCATTTGGATTCCTTCTTAGAGAAGCTTGGACTGGGTATTTAAATACAAAGAATGCATATAGTATCCAGTTATATTATAACTTCTCTACTTGGCCATGTTTTTTTTTTAAGGTATAGCTAATAGATATAATCAGCTTATACACACAGTGAAATTAGATGCTGGACCAATGTTCACATATGTTAAATATAGCATTTTCTTTTCAGATGGGAATTCTAAAATAGAGCAGATTAATCAGAAAAGATAGAACTATAAAATTAACTTTTAAAATTATTGAGTTTTGGTGTTTGAGTTTACGTCATATTACCCATTCACTAGCTGAGTATTAACTTTCTGCATAGGCCCAGTGCTAACGAGTAAGAGATAAGGAGGAACCATGCAAAGCATTGTTAACCTAAGAGAGGCATGTGCTTGAGAAAAGCTAATGTTTCTTTCACTTCCATGCTTTAAAAAAAAGAAAATCAAAGTTGCTTTTCTTAGGACATTTTAACACTTTTGAGAATATATGTAGAATAGGAAAAGGCAAACAAGCCAAAATTAAGAAGGGCATATTTGGCCATTTTCAGAACTGTTGGCTAAAGTGCTAAAAAATAATCAAATTGGAGTATCTTTTTGCTTTTATGACGTCATAATTATCTGCGTTTAATATTTGTTATTTAAATTTGTCATTCTTATTCATCACAAATATATTTTTGGGACTTGAAACACTTCTTCTTGGTTGAACTCTTGTCTCTGAGTGTTCCATCCTGTGGTCTTATCCTATTACAAGTCATCATGGGGTAACACCAATGCAGCGTTAAAGTCAAAGTCCAGAGGAGGAGGAAGGTTAGGGCAAAGGAAGCAAGACAGTTGCTTTTCTTTTCATCACCATGGCCCAGTGATTTTAAACAACTCTGATCAATGAACCAACATTTTCCAACCAGGGAGTCAAGGACAAAGCCTTTTACTATCTCAGTTTTAGTGGAAAATATGTAATCTGATTTCTTCATTAACATGTATTGCATTATTTTTCTATGTGTATTGTATAAACACATCATGTTCCTATGTGTTTCAAGGCACAGTAATGGTCACTAAAGGATAAAAAACAGAGAACTGATAAAGGATAGCATACACAGTACATCTAGGTAGGAGTAATTAACGCTCAAAAGCACAATGTAGTAATAATTGTTAGCAGAAACTAACAGAATATTTTAAAGTAGAGAATTTTAAAATTTTCCCAGCACAGAGGAATGGTATTAAAAATGATAGATATGCCAACAACTCCAAACTGATCATTGCACATGGTGTTCTTCCAGTAGAACAAGACACTATACACTATAAATAACAAAAATAATGAGATTATCATATACCAATTAAAAATAGAACAAAGTATTTTAATTTGCATACTGTTCAATGTAGCTCAAACTAAGAACAATACATTAAAATATCTTTATTTAAAAATAGTATGATTAGAGTAAAATATTCTATTTAATGATCATTTTAGAATTCTTTAAAAATTGTTTTTTTTCTTTCTTGTATGTGTGTGCCTGTTCACGCACATGTGTGTGTGTGAGCATGTATATATGGAGTCTGAAACTGCCTGTCTTGAGTGTTCAAATGTTCAGCTTTCCATTTTATTTTTGATGAAAGATCTCTCAGCTGGTAATAGAGCTTTAGAGAGCTAACACACCCTGCAGTCACCTGCTTTATGTTTCAGGTACTTGAATTACAACTGGTCACAGCACATGTTGGGATTCTGTATAGGATCTAGGAATCGAAATCTGAACTTCATTCTTTTCCTTCTGATTCTTTTTTTCATTTTTACTTTTATTTTGTACAGTTTTTTCTCATATAATAGATCCTGATTATAGCTTCTCCTCCCTCAGCTTCTCTCAGTTCTTCTCTCCTTACACTTTGAGTCAAATCCACACCCTTTCTGTTTCTCATTAGAAAAGATAGGCTACTAAGATAATAATAAAATGTGAAAAAATAAAAGAGAAACCAAAAACTGTCATATTGATGTTGGACACGATCACTCAACAAGAGGAAAAGAGTCTGGAGAAGAGAGTGACTGGGTGGGGAGGGAGGCGGAAGGGCATTTGAACAAGGAGATACATGGATAAAAAATGAGACTTTATTCAAAAATAAATAAAGCATAAGTAAAAATAAGTGCATGTATGCTGATTTTTTAACCATTTATTTATTGGCCCTGAATTAATTACTTTTCTGTTGCTGTGATAAAACACCATGACTAAGTAAAAAAAAAAAAAAGTCAGAAACCTACTCATTCTCATAGACAGACGTCCCATTAAAATACTAAGCTAATAGCGATAATATATACATAGAGGACCTGGTGCAGACCCATGCAGATCCCTTGCTTGCTGCTTCAGTGTCTGTGATTCACATGCACCTTGCTTAGTTGATTTAGAGGGCATTTTCATTTGGTGTTTCCCATTCTCTCTGGCTCTTACAGTCTTTCTGTCTCCTTAGGATTCCCTGAGCTCTGAGAGGAGGGATTTTATGGAGACCTTCCATTTAGACTCTTTTTCCTTGTAATTTCTTGCTGTATCTGGATCTGTTTCCATATGCTGCCAAAGGAAGCCTTTCTGATGATGACTAGATAAGGTACCAGTCTATGAGTATATTAGGATATCATCAAGAATCATTTTATTGATGACTTTTTTCCTAGACCAATAGTTTTGTGTTTTACCCTAGGTCTCTGGACAGGAATTAGGCAGCATTTGATGGGTGATGTAGAGACCTAGTGCAGTGGAAACTTCCTGGAGTGTATGAGGGTGCTTATTTTTTTAATCTTCACAAAACTGAATTTTACTTTATTTTGTAATGATAAGTATAGGTTGAATACTAGAATCACACAGATAAGTAAGTGGAAAAGAGCTGAAATTTTTGACATCTTATACTGCTCAATCACAGTCTATCATCAAAGCACATCAGAGCAAGAACTTAAGGGAAGGACGTGGAAGAGGGAACTGATGCTGTGGAGGCCATGGAGAGGTCCTGCTTACTGGCTTGTTCCTCATGGCTTACTCAGCCTACTGCTTTCTTATACCATTCTGGAACAAAGGCTCAGTGGTAGTACAAAGCCTGTCATGGGCTGAAAACTCTCATATCAATTGTTAATCAAGAAAACAGCCCACAGACTTGTATACACAGTTCAGTCTTGTGGAGGCATTTGTGCAACTGAGGTTGCTGATTTATATATATCAAATATATATATCATCAAACTGTAAAACCAGTTTGGTGGCTTTACATCATGTACCCCATCAACCTCCTCTCAGATTCAAACCCACTCTTACGATCTCCCCATTTACAAAAACGCCCATTCATGCTGAAAACTCTTAGTAACATGCTGTGGGACCATGCTTTTGTGCACTGTAAAGATTTGTTACTCATATTGGTTTAATAAAACACTAATTGGTCAGTAGCTAGGCAGAAAGCATAGGTGGGGTAACCATACTAAGAGAACTCTGTGAAGAGGAAAGATGGACATTTACAAACTAATACAAACTTGAGAGTTACTTTTGTTACAAAGTGCTGTACATACATTTCTACTCTTGTTCAAGATATTATACCTATACAGCTCATTTAAAAACTTATGCAAATTTATGGTCCATGAAAGTTATTATTACCAACTAATTAGAATATAAAAACTGCAAGTTAGTAGTTAGTCATTACAGTTAAACTTGTAGCCATACTGGGTTTGTTTTCAATGTCAAACAAAGATATATTTTAGAAATTCAGGTTGTCTTAAAAACTTTAGAAATCTACAAAATATAACATTTAAGATGTTGTACTAGAGGCTGGAGAGATGGCTCAGTGGCCAAGAGCACTGACTGTTCTTCCAGAGGACCTGAGTTCAATTCCAAGCATCCACATGGTAGCTAACAACTGTAATTCTAAGATCTGACACCCTTACACAATTATACATGCAGGCAAAACACCAATTCACATAAAATCAAAAAATATTAAAAAAGATGTTGTACTAATATAGGTTCTTTTTATTTTTATGACAATGACACGTTTATTTTTTGCAGCACAAATTTACTTTAGAGAAGATGATAGGTATTGAAGAAATGCCATACAGAGTTTACTTTCTTTGTTAAAAAAAATTAGCTACTGGGCAAGCAAGTGCCCTTTCCTTGACTACTGATGATATGATGTCCAAAATAAACAAACAGAACACAAAAGAAAGGAAAGTTGAACTTTTCCAATACAGGGCAGGACAATATCCTGCTTCACAGGAAAGTTTATTAGAAATACTAGGCTTGTAGGTTGAAGATAGCTGCCCAAATGTTACAAAGGAACATTGAATGACTGTCCAGGCAGCCAGCTGTTTCTGTTATTCTCATTGTTTTGGGAAATTCTAGCTTGCACTTCCTGTTTATTTGGGTAATATTATTTCCTTTTCAGTTCTCTAATGGATTGAAGACTAGATAGTTATAGTTATCTTTTCTCTTGCTAACAAATTCAGATAAGACATTTAATAAAGATGCATAAACTGTATCCATTTGAAAGACATCAAATGATAGTTTTGGGGTGGTAGTACAAGTTTGGATAGAAAGTAAATTAGGTACAACAATTTGGACTCAAGAAAATAGGATAAATAATGAAGTACTATCTCTGAATTTGTCAAATGTTAATGGACAGGCCATTTTTAATATAATTCTTGACTGTTTATATTATATATAGTTATCACATTTATTGTATATAGTTTTATATTAGTTATAACCTCCTTTTTAATTTTAGACAAAAAGGGAAAATGTGGTGATATAAATACATATAAATACAAAGCAAGCTTGCCTGAAGATCAGAGGACAGAGCTAGCTGCTAGGTAACCATAGAATCCAGGCAGTAATGGCATACATCTTCAATCCTACCACTTGGGAGGAGGATTCAGGAATATCAGAAGTTCAAGATAACCCTGGAATATAGGAAATTGATTTAGTCTAAAAGAGAAATAGGGCCAGGTAGTAGAGGCTCATGCTCTTAATCCCATCATTCAGGACCTTCAGTCTTTGATCTCAGTACTTGAGAGACACACTTCTTTAATTCCATCATTAGGGAGGTGAAGACAGGAAGTGATATGGCTGGGCAGAGAGAGGAATATAAGGCAATAAGTGACAGGAGCTTGGTGCTTTGACTTGAGGATTTGGTAGAGACCCATTAAAAGTCACACAACAATAACCTTTTCAATTTTTGTGATAAATTAAAATGGAATTTTTATTGAATATTAAGCATATATTAAATATGTATATTCCTTTTGATCAGTTGGCCATTTTCACAGAATTAATTCTACTAAAGCATCATTCTGGAAGGCAGTTTTATTTTCTGATTATCTTCTTCAATTTCTTTTTTGATCTTCTTAAAGTTTATATTATATAAGTCTTTAATTTTAATGAATATATTTATTCCTAGATATATTTCAGACTATTATGAGTAACACTCTGTGCCTTATTTCTTTCTTGATGTATTTGGCATTTTGCATATAGAATGACTATTCTTTTCAGTGTGTTAACTATGACTCCTGAAACTTTGAGCTGTAGAAGTTTTCTGGTTGAATCATTAAGATCTCCTCCTATTAATTGTAACACTAAAAATTGTAATATTAAGAGATATATAATTGTTGCTTCTGTTTTACCTGTGAATAAACAGAGAGAAAGAGAAAAATATAAATTTCAGTCACAGAGCTAGTAAGTTATTAAACTAAAATTTGTAACAGAGAGATGTGATTTCTCTAAACTCTTTGTTCATGTATTCTACTTATTTAAAAAACTGAGCTAAAGAACCAATGTAACTTTCAACATCTTGAAATTCCTATGGTAAAAGTATGAAGAATATAATTATTACAGTGAAATGAACATTGTCAGAGAGATCTTGAAAGTCCTAGACACTCTGCTAAACTTTTTCCTTATTCTTGTATTTAATATTTAACTTTTAAATGAATAGATATGACTGTCCTTCTAACATAGAAAGAATCACATTCCAAATTTGTCTATACTGTTATTCCATATTATTTTACTACTAGACAATCTCATCTTTTGATACTAATTTCTGAAGCACAAAAGAAATGTAAAAAGTTTTTTTGTTTGGTCAAAGAAACCTAAGGATAGACAATCTTTAGTGATTAATTAAAATCATTTGTCAGTGAATTGCTAGACACAGTGAAATAGAAAGAATAATTCCACATCATCCAGTAAATGTTCTCCTTTTGAGGAGTGAGAGAAGACAGAAAAAGAAGAAAAGAAATCAAATGTCTTGTATAATTGTACAGGTAATAAAAGACTTGTAATATTATTTAGTAGAGTCAATATTACTAGGAACATACTGTGAATTTTAATCAATATGTATATTAGTAATTATTGGATAAAGTATTAAACACTGCATTTAAATACAGAGAAATAATAGAATAAATTCAGAAACATTGTATATTAAATTCATGCTGATTATAGTTTTTTGTTGCTTATAATTTTATAATTTGTTCTAAGTGATTACAAGTGATTATTTAAAAAAATTCCCTAAGGAAATGTACAAGTATCAGTGATAATGAATTCTAAGTGCTATTGACAATCAATATATCTAGGATACTTGTGCAGCTTTACTTGTTCAAAAGTAGTTCCCTACATCTTACCCTTCCCTCAAAGTCTTGCCTACTACCTAACTCCTACAGAACTCCCAAAGACCTTCATTTTCTCTGCAGGAAGAGGTGCTTTGGTTGACAAAATAGACATCAACCTATCTTCCTTTCAGATCCCTTTCTTAAGGGATCAGACATGTGACTGAAGCCAGGTGGTGTAAGCGGATGTTTCTTTCCCAATCCTGACTGCCAGTCCCAAATAGCCAATACAGGCTCTTAATATTAATTACAAATTCTCACCTGATAGCTAAGGCTTATTAATAGCTAACTCTTAATTAAATTAACCTGTATTTCTAATCTGTGCTTTGCCATGTTCTTTGGTGATGTGTGATGTTTTTCTGTATGCTGTGAATTATTATTAGATTATAAAGAAACTGTTTTGGCTTATGGCAAAACATCTTAGAAGCAGGAGGGAAATCCAAGTACAGATAAAGGGGAATGAGGATGGGGTCAAGGAGAGAAGTTGTAAAGGTACAGATAAGCCACATGGAAAGACAAAGATTAAAAGAAATGGGTTAAGATTCGAGAGCTGGCTTGCAATATGCTTGAGCCATAGGCCAAACAGCATGTAATTAATATGAGCTTCTGTGTGTTTCTTTGGGACTTTGGGACTTTGGGACTGTTGGTCTGGACCTCAAGGCTAGGCAGAACTAAAGGCTGGCAGGTCCAGACCTTAGGGCTAGTCTGGGCCAGAAAGTAATTACTACAGTTTGGTACCTTTTCTTAGTAAAAATGCCCAGTTTGCTTTCTCCGTACCTCCTGGCAACTCTTGACTCCAGTCTTTCTCAGCCCAGAATTCTGTCTGTTTCAGGCTATCTTGCCCAATCTCTTCTTACCCAGCTATCAACCAATCAGCATTTTATTAGCAATGAGGGCAATACATATTTACAGTGTACAGTGTACAAAAAGATTATTCCACAGCAATGTGAAATCATTTGGAATGGTAGGTTTATCAGCTGAGTACAGCTCAAAACCATACTCAATAGAAGGCTCACATAGATGAAAATTGCCTGCATTTATGGCCCCATAAGATTATATGATATCATAAAACAATTATTATGACACTATATGGTCTTTGTTATGCAATAATATATAACTATAACTATGAAGTTTGAATCCTTGCTCTTCACCCCCACACCCACCCCCATGATAGGAGTGGACTTATTTGTCAGGAAATGTAATGTGGCAAATAGATATTGGAGAAAATGTCCCTGCCTCTGCTTTGCTATTTTAATCTGTCTTTTTCCTAAACATTGCCCTAGTAGAACTGAAGTATAGGCTGCCCAACCATAAGCTCTTGTTTTGCAACAAATAGCCTTTCAGCAGTTGATGAAATCCAGTGGTACTCTAATGGGTAGCCTAGAAGGATATTGGTACCAAAGGACTAGAGAGAGGACAAGAGAAATATCTCAATGTCTAAAAGCATTTTCTATTCTGCTAGAGGACTAAGTTTAGATCTTAGCATCTATATCATGGGACTAATAATCACATGGAACTCAAGGTCCAGGAGATATGACAATGACTTCTGACCTCTGTGGGCGTATTCACATACACGTGGTACACACAGAGACACACATACGCACATAAAAATGACCAGAGAGAAAAAAATTCAAAAGCAAGAGATCTTTGTGATCTGTGCCTTGCTATTGTGAGTTTTCTGGGGCAACCTGATTTGAAATGTTTTATCTTTATCACCATAACTTACTGAAACATCTTAGAATTTCATATATTTTTGGTGTATAAGTTATTTATTCCAAAATATCTCTTTTACTGGTAAAGACAGATTTCCTTTGGTCAGGCTATATGTTCCAATTTTCTGTTCAGAAAATAGGACAATGTACTTACTTTCAACTCAGAGTTATAGAGCAACAAATTTGATGGCAGGAATAAGGTTGTAGAGGCTGAAGGCATGCTGGATGCTGCAAAAGGGGAACATGGAAGAAAAATAGTTTCTATATAAGGTTTATATTTAGTGAATATGTACAGATGTCCTGGAAAAGGTAATAATCCAGCCTAGTTTTGAAGTTTTAAAGTACATTTCTCAACAAGATTTTTCTTGAGAATTTTTTAAAGTTACATTTTTAGAAATATAAGAAAAGAAATTTTCACATTGAAAAAGAGTAACTGAAAAATTTTGACATTTTTTCTTGTTCTCCCATTACCAGTAATTTATCAGACTTTAATATTATGAAAAAAAACCATAGATTTTGCTCTCATGCTCTCAGTCTCCATTTGAGCAGACTATGTGTGAAAGGCAAGCCTGTCAAGGCTTTATCACTATAATCTAACCATGTCCTGTAAATCCAAAGGGATATACAGATAACTACCTCTGCAAAATCTTCAGGTGAAGCTGCACACACTGTTCCTATTAAAAAAATTTTTTTTTCCTCACTCAGAAGGTATTACTTATCCACATTTCTCACTTAGGACTCGGGGCTTATGAAACCCTTTCTATTCCAAGTTAGAATGTTGATGGGCTTGATAGTGTGCAGGTCTTGTGCAGGCAACTATAACTGCTATTCACAAATATAGCATACTTGTTGTGTCCAGAAGGCAATATTTTACTTGAGTGCAAGCCCAACTTCTGGTTGTTCTAATCCTTCTGTTGCTCCTCCTTCTGCAATGGTCCTTGAGCTCTGAGTAGGGATGTGCTAGAGATGCCCCATTTGTGGCTGAGCACTTCACTGATAATTATTATCCACACTTTGACTAATGTGAATCAGTTTATAAAGTAAATCTTGTATTTTAATTACATATGCGATTATATTAAGGAGAAAATTTTCTAGCCATGTCATCTTGGTGTACTTCTTCTTGCTTACCATGCACAAACAAACTTCTCCAATGAGGTCTGATAGTTGCACAAAACTATGAGTATAAAGATATGAATTTAAAAGTCACTTTGAAACTATGTCCATTAGGCAAAATAATAGCATTACATTCATACTTGAGTCCTATGCCCTCCCAAACATGACATTTGGGCCATATTTACAATACCAGGAATGATTTTCTCCTGTGAAGTAGAACTTAAGCCCAAAGAGAGTTGGTTATCCTGACAGTATTTATGCCACTTTGCATCAATAAACGTATCTTGTCTCACTAGTCATTATTGCAGTTCACAGGAAGGTAAGACTACAGAGGGTACTAGCCCACCTCACCTCCCAGAAACCTGCATATTACCTTTCAATACCATGAAAATTAGTCAGCAGGATGATTCCTGACCAGTACCAACTAGATTTCACCACATCTTATGACCAGCATGGCTCATTTTCCAGCAATAGGGTCTTACCACCAAGTCCTGGTGCATAACCAAGAGATATAACAGTAACTTCTATTGCTTTAGAGATCTCTGGGGCACATTGATAAATATCTGAAGTGATGGTAACTGATAATGGCACTGAGTTTTTTATTTGGAAGCCTTTATTCTCAGTGGTATTTTGTGCTTCAGGGCTTATAGCTTTATTTTTCTTTCTGCAATCTTTTGGGTATTTTTAATCCTCTCTTAAGTCCAAAATAGTTAATTTAGTGGAATATAAAAATTTTAAAAGTATGTCCCTATGATTCTCTGAATTTCCTTAATGTTTGTTGTACTATTTCCCTCCTCATCTCTAATTTTACTGATTTGGGTAGTCTCTCCTTTTTGAATTAATTTGGCTAAAGGTTTGTCAATCATGTCAGTCTTTTTTAAAGAAGCAACCCTTAATTTTATTGATTATTTGTTTTCTTTCATTTTTATTTTATTAATTTGAGCCCCCAATTTTTTTCTATTTACTGTTTTACGGTGTTGGTTTTGATAAATGGCCCTCATGTGTCGGGGAAACTGTTTGCCTCTGTTAGAGAACTAAAACCTGAATTCAAGTATAAAATGATGAAAGTGAAAGTTTTTAAACCCTTCATGGAATAAAAACATGCATTCAAATGCTGTGGGTTACCTCAGTGAAAAAGACAGACACCGCCTAAAGTGGAGTACAAGATCAAGACCTATGAGATTGTTGAAAGCCCTTGTTCACAGGAGTAGAGGTTTCTCACAAGTCTCTCTGTCTCTGTCTCTCTGGTCTCTCTGTCTCTGTCTCTCTCTGTGTCTCTCTCTGTGTCTCTCTCTCTCTCTCTCTCTCTCTCTCTCTCTCTCTCTCTCTCTCTCCAGTAACTAGAGCTGTGCTACAGAAGCTTTGGGGAATCCCAACTCTTCTCTGAGATCTACATAGGCCGCATGGGTTCCAGGAGTAAGCTGCAAATCAGAGACAAGAAGCAAAGTGATCTCATTTGGGAAGCCTTGCTGAAACCAGGTAAATTTTGTTTAGGTCTAGATATCCTAAAGGTTGAAGAAAGGCAATGAATGGGGAAAGGTGTGTTCTCATTGATTCTTGATGTCATAAAATATCCAGATTGGTTATGTGGCTTTTTCTGGATCCCAAATAGGTGATAATAGAGTGAGACCAGGGGACAGAAGAAGAGCAGGAATAGATGAAGAGAAGAGAAAGCAGAAAGGGAGGGGCAGAGGAGAGCAGGGTGTGTGGAGAGGTGAGAAGGAGAAAAAGGAAGTGGCAGAAAACCCATGCAAGATATTCTATTACAGGACCTGCCTCCAGCTACCCAATTCCTCCAGCTGTAGACTCTTACCCATTCCAGCACAATTCTCAGTACTTAGAGTTATGAGAGCACTAGGGTATGTGTTCATTCATAAAATCACAGTCCTCATGACTAGTAGCCTCTTATTCCTGCTCCAGGACTAATCCTTCAACACATGATCATTTATCAGGGAACACATGACATCCAAATCACTACATGTCCTAAACCCATTTTCTTAATCCTGAATCCTAATTTTGGCCCTATATGTCCTAGAAATGACAGATTTTAAGATGCACAAACCATCTGAACAGTTGAAATGAAGGGATTTTGCCATCCTGAGAGCCTTAATTTTAAACCTATACATATATTTAAATACATTTTGTGTTTTGGCAATTTTATACACACATACAATGCATTCTAGTAATGCCACACTAAACACACATTCTTATCTCCCTCCTATATCTGTGAGCTCCTCTTACTTAATATAAATCTCTATACCATGTTCATAAAGTTTTGCTTTGTGTTGCAAGGAGAACAACTAGAACATTTGTGTGCATCCTCTCCACCATAAGTTGTCATCTGGGTTTTTAATCTTAGCCATTCTGACAGATGTAAGGTAGTACTTCAAAGTTGTTTTGAATTGCATTTCTCTGATGGCTAAAGATGTTAAGCACTTTTTCATGTGTCTTTCAGCCATTTGTAATTCTTCTGCTGAGAATTCCCTTTTTAGTTCTGAGCCTCATTTTTTTTTTAATTGGGTATTTTAGGGTTTGGAACTCTAGTTTCTTGGGTTCTCTATATACTTTAGAGATCAATCCTCTGTCATTTGTAGAGTTGGTAAAATCTTTTCCCATTCTGTAGGCTGTCCTTTTGTCTGATTGACTGTGTCCTTGGTTTTATAGAAGCTTCTCAGTTTCAGGAGGTCCCACTTATTGATTTTTGTTCTTAGGGTCTGTGCTACTGGTGTTATATTTGGGAAGTGATGACCCATGCCTATGCATTGGAAGGTATTTTCCACTTTTTTTCTATCAAGTGTGGCTGGGTTTATGTTGAGGTCTTTGATCCACTTGGATTTGAGTTTCGTGCAGGGTGATAGGCTTGGATCTATTTGCATTTTTCTACTTTCTACCATCCAGTTATACCAACACCATGTGTTGAAGATACTATCTTTTTTCCATTTGGCCTCTTTGTCAAAAAGCAGGTGTTCATAGGTGAGTGAGTAAATGTTGGGGTTTTCAGTTTGATTCCATTGATCCACAAGTCTGTTTTTATGCCAGTACCAAGCTGTTTTCATTACTGTAGCTCTAGTATAACTTGAAGTCAGGGATGGTTATGCCTCTTGAGGTTCATTTTTTGAGCAAAATTGCTTTGGCAATCCTGGATTTCCTGTTATTCCAAATGAAATTGAGTATTTTTTTCAAGGTCTGTCAAAAAATTTGTTGGAATTTTGATGATAATTGCATTGAATTTGTAGATTGCTTTTGGTAAGATTGTCATTTTTCACTATGTTGATCCTACCTATCCAGGAACATGAGAGATATTTCCATTTTCTGATATCTTCCTCAATTTCTTTCTTCAGTGATTTAAAATTTTTGTCAAACAGGTGTTACTTCTCTAGTTATAGTTACACCAAGGTATTTAATGCTATTTGCAGCTATTATAAAATGTGATATTTCCTTTATTTCTTTTTCAGCCCTGTTATCTTTAGTGTATAGGAGGGCTACTGATTTCTTTCAGTTAATCTTGTATCCAGTCAGTTCAATCTGGCATATCCAGTTGAGGTAGGTTTGAGTCTGTCCACCATTATCAAGGTTGAGTTAGGTGTTCCTCTGTAAGGAATAGGCTCTGAGATGTCAGTTCATGCACCAGGAATAAACTTTGGTCCTACTGCAATAGGTTCCACAAACTGCACAGGCCATTTGACTGTCATCTATATTCAGAGGGTTTAGTTCCTAAGGTTCCTCAGCTGTGATTTCAGAGTTCCTGAACTCCCAATAGCTCAGGTCAGCCATCTCTGTGGGTCTTCTAATTTATTTGATTATAGGGGAAGTTTAGGCACCCTCTACACTATTGCTTGAAATCTATCAGTATGGTAGTTCCTCAGAGAAGTAGGAATCAATTTACCCAATAATCCAGCAATACCACTATTGAGTATATGTCCAAATGATGCTCATTCTTACCCCAAGGGCATCAGCAAAACTATGTTCATAGCAGCATTATTTGTAATAGCTAGAACCTTAAAAAAACCTAGATGCCCCTCAACTGAAGAATGGATTAAAACATTGTTGTACATCTACACAATGGAGTACTACTCAGCAATAAAGAAAACAATGGTAACCTTAAATCTGCAGGAAAATAGATGGATCTGGAGAGCATCATCATGAGTGAGTTACAAAGATCCAGAGAGATAGACATGGTATGTACTCACTTATAAGTGGATTTTAGACATACAGCAAAGAATAACCAGGCTAGAATCCACAAACTCAAAGCAGCTAGGTAACAAGAGGGATTTAAAAGAGATATCCATGGATTCTCATGGGAAGAAGAAATAGAGGAGATCTCCTGAGTAAATTGCTATCATAAGGAGTGAACAAGGGAAGGTGGGAACAAATCATGAGAGAAGGATTGTTGAGTGGGAGAAGCAACAAAGAGGGAGAACAAAGAAATGGATATTTTGATAGAGGGAACCATTGTGGGTTTAGAAAGAAATTTGGTGCTAAGGAAACATCCAAGAACCCATAGATGTCCCAGCTAGGATTCCAAACAAACTACTCTTTTTTTTAAAAAAAAAATTTATTTTTATTTTATGTGAATTTGTGTTTTGTCTGCATATATAATTGTGTAAGAGTGTCAGATCTTGGAATTACAGACAGCTGTTAGCTGCCATGTGGATGCTGGGAATCGAACGGAGGCAGTGCTCCCAACCACTGAGCCATCTTTCTCCAGCCCCCCTTACACAGTTATATGTGCAGGCAAACAAACTACTTTTAAAGATAGGCCACATACCTAGCAGTGGATAGCTAACAGAAAATGAATTTAAATGTATCTTTTAAGGTTCTTTGTCTCATAAAATCATGTCCAAGCTTTTAAAATTTTATTTTTTATTTATATTCTCTTTCTTTCTCTTTATCCTACAGGTCCTTTGTTTATATATTATGACTTCCACTTTTGTGTTTTATGGCACTCCTGAGTGGAAATCAGTGTATCTCTGTGTCTATATCTGTTTCTTGAGCTACTTTTCTTTTTTTTTTTCCTTCTATTGTTCTAAACAATGTGTTAGTTTTTTTATTTTATTTCAATATTATCCCTTAGAGCCTATTTGTTTTTTAATTAGTGACAGAAGTGGAGTGGATGTGGATGGTAGGGTTATGGGGAGAAATTAGGATATTTTATACAAGAAGAAAGAGATTGATTTTTAACAAAAGGGAAAAGGTTTCTGACAAATAACCAGATGCTTCTGTGGGGCATCCTTTTGCAAGAGAGTTGACCTTTGTCTCTTTCAACTTCCAGAACTCTATCTTTAGTCTGTGTTTAAATGTTTTGACTTTAACATGTCATGGAGAGTTTCTTTTCTAGTCTTGTCTATTTGGAGTTCTGTAGGCCTCTGTACCTGCGTGGGCATCTCTTTCTGTGGGTTTGAGAAAATTCTTACAAGATCTTATTGTAAATATTCTATATGCCTTTAGTATGCTGTTCTTCTTGTTTGCCTCTAGATTAAAACATCTTTTCATGGTGTTCCAGAACTTTTCCATTTTCTATTCACATTTCTCTTTGAATTCACTGTTGACCTTCACTGAGTGATGCAATTCTTATATCTAACTTATGTTCTGTCTCAATCTTCTGTCTTCTACATCACTCATTCTCCTGGTGAGGCTTTCCACTGAGGGTTTTATGAACTTTTGAGCTTTTTATTTCCAGCATCATTTCAGTTTGGGCTTTCTTTTGCAATTTCATCTCTATTTAATAAATTGCACTTACTTCTTTAATTCATATACCCCTGTTTTGTTTTCTGTGAGTGCATTCATATGTTATTTGAATTGGCTATACTCATAATCATTTTTTTGAATCTTTTTTCTAGTAGTTCTTCAGCTCATGTTTATTGGGTACCATTTGTGGGATTAGTGATTTGTGGAAGAAACATGTTGTTCTTGTTTTTATTATCATTTCTGTTTTTCTGCTAAAACTTGAATGTCTACAGTTAGTTCATATACTGAGTTTTTCCTTTCTTTTGTATTTTATATTAGTTAATCCAAGCCCTTATTTTCTCTTTCTGCAGTTGATTTTTCAGTGTTAGCTGATGGTTTAGCATGTCCTTTTCCTCTGTAGGAAAACATAGGACTTATATTTAGAGTCAGAAGCCCAATCTTATGTAGTCAGAAGTTTCTCTGTCCTGCCTGGCTGGTCCTTCAGCCTTCTTGTCCCAAATAATCACACAAAGGCTTGTATTAATTATAAACTGTTTGAACTATGGCTTGGGGTTACTACTTGCTAACACTTAGTCTCAGTCTAACCCATAATTTTAATTTTTTGTCCATGTTTAGTCATGTGGCTTGGTGCCTTTTTCTCAGTGCAGCATTCTCATTTTCTTCCTCTGGGTCTGGCTGGCCTCTCCTCTCTGCCCTTCTGCTTCCCAGAATTATCTTACTCTGGGTCTCTACTTACTGTCTAGCTTCTGGATAGTCAGCGTTTTATTAAACCAATATTAACAGTGACAAATATTTACAGTGTACAACAGCATAGTCCCACAATAGTGTAGAGTCTTCCTTGAGGGTCAGGTGCTCCACTGTGCCAGCTAGGGTGTCTTCCCTGGGACTATGAGTTGTAGAATTCTCCACTTGTCTGTGGACCTTACCAAGAGTCTTATCTGGTCTCCATACTGGGTCTCTGTGGCTTACACTGAAGCCAATACAAGACAAAAATTGCAGTGTGTTCATGGGGCTAAGCTGGAGTCAAATCTTGTCCCTACTCTGTATTCAGAGTGTCCTCTCTTTTATTTGATTATATTTTGAGCTTCTTAATCTGTTGTTTTATATAATTTTTTTCAGTGGAGGCCATTATTGTGGTTATCAATTTGATGTCAAATGGCTTTTTATGTTATTAGTGTTTTAGGGTTAGTATTAGGTTGTTATATTTAATTAACTTTAATTAGTTAATTAATTTTGAATTACTGCTGCCATCTCTTAAGTTCTAATATTTTTAGAAAGTAAACAGTCATTAATAAGTACATTAGCTATTTTAGGTATGAATGACAAGGCAATGAAAATTTTTAAAGAACTTTAGCTAAATGTCTGTCTTTTTTCCTTTTGGGACTAAGATACAAAGATGCTGCAAAGTTGGACACATTGTATTCTTTGGAATTAGAATATGTAAGAGAGGAAAGAAGCAGTAGAAGCAGAACAGGGTTTGGGTGCAAGTGAGGAGTTGGGTTATAGAGTATAAAAGTAGTCTAGGCTGCTTTTCATGTCTCTGTTGGCAGAGTTTTGCTATATCTGATTCAGAGTGAAGTCCTGAGTCATTTGCCCTGAGCACTGGCACTAAGAACAACAATTAATAAATGAGACCTCCTGAAACTGAAAAACATTTATATGGCAATGGACACCATTTGGACAAAGCAGAAAGCTACAGAATGGGAAAATATTTTCACCAATTATGTATCCCATTTAGAGCTAATATAAAAAAATAACTAAAAAAAACTGGATATCAAGGAAAACAACCCAATTTTAAAATGGGGTACATATCTAAACATAATTCTCAAAAGATAAATCTAAAATGGCAGAGAAATACTTAAAGGCTACATATCCTTGGCCATCAGGGACATGAAAATCAAAACTACTTTTAGATAACATCTTATACCTGTCAGATGGCGAAGATCAATAAAACAAATGACAACTCATACTGGGGTTGAGGAGGAGTAAGACAAATACTTCTTCACTACTGGTGGAAATGTAAATTGTATAACCACTATGGAAATCAGTTTTCCTCAAGAAGCTGTGATAAGATCCACTTCAAGATCTAGCTATACCACTCCTGGCATATACCAAAGAGCTGTGTCCTCCTACTACTGAGACACTTGCTCAATCACTTTCTATTAATAATAGCCAGAAATTGAAAATAGCCTACATTTGTGTCAACATATGAATGAAGGCAGAAAATCTGATATATTTTTTTCTTTTTTATTATGAATAAAGTCATATTTTTATCCATGTATCACATTTTAAATTTCCCTTCCCCCTCTTGCACCTCTCAGTCACTATCTCTTCTCCCCATCTCCACATTGCCTCCCTAGCAAGAGCAGGAGGTTCCAGAGTCACAAGGTGGCTTAGTTTGGCATCCACTCCAGGCAGATCCGCTTTTCTCACACCAATATCAAGATTAGATCAGGTGTTGCTCTGGAGGAAATGGGCTCCAAGGTTCCTGTCCAAGGTGTTTCAGATCCCAAGCTGTTCAGGGGTTGTGGTTTGCAGCTTAGGCATGATTTGCCTTTGTTTAAACTCCACTAATGAGTGAGTACATCCCCTGCTTATCTTTCTGGGTTTGTGATACCTCGCTCAGGAAGATATTCTCCAAATCCATCCATTTGCCTGAAAATTTTAGGATATCATTTTTTCTTACTGCTGAGTAGTACTCCATTGTGTAGATGTATCACAGCTTGTTAATCCATTCCTCAGTTGTGGGGCATCTAGATTGGTTCCAGATTTTTGCTATTACAAATAATGCTGCTATGAACATAGTTGAGTTAATGCTTTTGGTGTGTGAATGTGTGACTTTAGGGTATATGCCCAGTTGTGGTATTGCTGGATCCTTGGGGAGATTTATTCCCAGTTTTCTGATAAATTGCCATACTGAATTCCAGAGTAGATGAACAAGCTTACATTTCCATCAACAATGGAAGAGTGTTCCCCTTGCTCTGCAATCTTCCAGCATAGCCTCTCAACTGTATCTTTATTCTAAGCCAATCTGATAGGTGTAAGGTGGTTTCTCAATGTTGTTTTGATTTGCATTTGTCTGATGGCTAAAGATGTTGAGCATTTATTCAAGTGCCTTTCAGCCATTTGTAATTCTGCTGAGAATTCCCTTTTTGGTTCTGAGTTCCATTTTTTGATTGGGTTATTCAGGGTTTGGGCTCTAGTTTCTTGAGTTGTCTATATATTTTAGAGATCAGTCCTCTGTCACTTGCAGAGTTGGTAAAAATATTTCCCATTCTGTAGGCTGTTATTTTATTTTAATGACTGTATCCTTTGCCTTAAAGAAACTTTGAAGTTTCAAGAGGTCCCACTTGCTGATTATTGTTCTTAGTGTCTGTGCCACTGGTGTAATATTTAGGAAGTAGTCACCTGTGCCAATGTGTTGGAGGGTATTTCCCACTTTCTTCTCTATCAAGTTCAGTGTAGATGGAGGTCTTTGATCCACTTGGACTTGAATTTTGTGCAGGGTGATAGGCTTGGATCTATTTGCATTTTTCTACATACTGCCATCCAGATATGCCAACACCATTTGTTAAAGATACTATCTTTTCTCCATTGAATATTTTTGACCTCTTTGCCTAAGATCAGGTATTCATAAGTGTGTTGATTAATGTCTAGGTCTTCAATTCGATCCCATTGATCCACAAGTACCAGACTGTTTTTAATACTGTAGTTCTATAGTATAACTTGAAGTCGGGGATAGTGATGCCTCCTGAGGTTGTTTTGTTTGCAAAATCATTTTGGCAAACCTGGCTTTCCTGTTATTCCAAATGAAATTGAGTATTATTCTTTCAAGGTCTGTAAAAAATGGTGTTTGGATTTTGATGGGAATTGCATTGAATCTGTAGATTGCTTTTGGTAAGATTGCCATTTTTACTATGTTTATCCTATCTATCCAGGAACGGGAGGTCTTTCCATTTTCTGATATCCTCTTCAATTTCTTTCTTCAGTGACTTAAAGTTTTTATCAAACAGATCTGTTACTTCTTTGGTTATAGTTACACCAAGGTATTTAATGTTATTTGTAGCTGTTTTTCCCTTATTTCTTTTCAGCCTGTTTGTCTTTAATGTATAGGAGAGCTACTGTTTTTTGGGTTTTCTTTTTTGACTTAATCTTGTATCCTGCTACATTGCTTAAGGAGTTTATGAGTTGTAGACGTTCCCTGGTAGAATTTGAGGGTCACTCAGGTATACAATCATATCATCTGCAAACAGAGATAGTTTCCACCTCTTTTTCCATTTGAATCCCCTTAATCGCCTTTCAATCTCTATTACTTTGGCTAAAACTTCAAGAACTATGCTGACTAGATAAGGGGAGAGGGGACAGTCTTGTCTAGTTCCTGTTTTTAGTGTGATTGTTTTGACTTTCTCTCCATTTAATTCGATGTGTGCTGTTGGCTTCTTGTAAGTAGCCTTTATTATACTTAGGAATTTTCCCTGTGTTCCTGATCTCTCCAGGACTTTTAAGATAAAGGAGTGTTGAACTTTGTCAAAGGCTTTTTCACCATCTATGGAGATGATCATGCAGCTTTTTCCTCCAACTTATTTATATGATGGATGGCATTTATAGTTTTTTGTATGTTGAACCATCCCTGCGTTTCTGGGATGAAACTTACTTGATTGTGATGGACAACTTTTTTACATGTTGTTGTAATCGGTTTGCTAGAATTTTGTTGAGTATTTTTGCATCAATGTTCATGAGGGAGATTGGTGTGAAATTCTCTTCCTTTTTTTGCATCTTTGAATAGCTTAGGTATCAGGGTGATTGTGACCTCATAAAAAGAGTTTAGTAGCATTCCTTCAGTTTCCACCGTATGGAACATTTTGTTGAGTATTAGTATTAGTTCTTTGAATATCTGATAGAATTTTGCATTAAAATCATTTGGATCTTGGATTTTTTTTATGTGGGAGACTTTTGATAAGAGCTTCAATTTCTCTTGGTGTTATAGGTCTCTTTAGGTCTTCAGTCTGTTCTTTATTTAATTTTAGTAATTGGTACTTATCCAGAAAGCTGTCCGTTTCTTTTGATTTTTCCATTTTAGTAGAGTATAGATTTTCAAAGTATGACCTGATAATTCTCTGGATTTCCTGGTGCTCTGTTGTTACATCCCCCTTTTCATTTCTGATTCTGTTTGAATACTCTCTCTCTGTCTTTTGGTTAGTTTGGATAAAGGTTTGTTTATCTTGTTGACTTTCTCAAAGAACCAACTTTTTGATTCATTAATTTTTTTTTATTGTTCTCTTTTTTTTCTATTGTACTGATTTCAGTCCTAAGGTTGATTATTTCCTGCTGTCTACTCCTTCTAGGTGAGTTTGCCTCTAATTGTTCTAAAGACTTCAGCTGAGTTAATTGGCCTCTTGTGTGAGCTTTCTATTTTTTTATATATAGGCATCTAGCACTATGAATTTTCCTCTTAGGCTGCTTTTATTATGTCCTATAAGTGTGAGTATGTTGTGGATTCATTTTCATTAAATTCTAGAAAGTTTTTAATTTCTTTCTTAACTTTTTTCCTGATCCAGAGGTGGTTCAATGTAGAAATGTTCAGTTTCCATGAGTTTGTAAGCTTTCTGTGAGTTTTGTTGTTGTTGAATTCTAACTTTAGGCCATGGTTGTCTGATATGATACAGAGGTTATTCTTGATATGATACAAGGATTATTGTCATATTTTTGTAACTATTGATAATTACCTTATGACCAAGTATGTGCTCAATTTTAGAGAAAGTTCCATGGAGTGCTGAAAAATATGTATATTCCTTTGTGTTCAGATGAAAGCTTCTATAAATATCTATGAAGTCCATTTGCATCATAATATCTGTTAGACCCTTTATTTCTCTGTTGATTTTGTCTGGTTGACCTACCCAAGGGTGAAACTGGGGTATTGAAGTCTCCCACTATTAGAGTGTGATATATGATGTGGGGTTTAAGTGTTAGTAGTGTTTCTTTTACATATGATGGTTCCCTCATATTAGGGGCATAAATATTCAGGATTGAGATCTCATCTTGATTGATTTTCTCTGAGATGAATAAATAATGTCTATCCTGGTTTATTTTGATTGATTTTAGTTTGAAGTCTACTTTGTTGGATATTAGGATAGCAACACCAGCTTTTTTCTTGGGGCCATTTGATTGAAAAGTCTTTCCCCATACCTTTACTCTGAGCCTGTGTTTGTCTTCGGAGTTGAGGTGTGTTTCTTGTATGCAACAGAAGGTTGGCTTTTGTTTTTGTATCCATTGTGTTGGGGTGTGTCTTTTTATAGGTGAGTTAAGTCCATTGATGTTAAGGGATATTAATGACCACTGATTGTTACTTCCTGTTATTTTTGGTGATAGTTTGTGTGTATTTCCTTTCTTAGGATTTTTCTTTTGTAGGATTATCGATTATTTGTTGTTTCATGTGTGTATCTGAGTTCGTTATGTTGGAGTTTTCTCTCAAGTGTTTTCTGTAGTGCTCGAATTGTGGATAGATACTGTTTTAACTTGTCTTTTTCATGAACTATCTTGCTTACTCCTCCTATGAAGATTAATAATTTTGCTGGGTATAGTAGTCTGGGTCGGCAGCCCTGCTCTTTAGTGTCTGTATAACTTCTGATCAGGCCCTTCTTGCATTCATTGTTTCCATTGAGTAGTCTGGCATTTTTCTGATGGATCTGCCTTTATAGGTAAGTTGGCCCCTTCCTTTGTAGCTCTTAATATTTTTTCTTTTTTCTGTATGATTTGTGGCTTAATTATTATATAGCAAGCAGACATTTTGGGGGGTCTATTCTATTTGGTGTTCTGTAAACTTCTTGTATCTTTATAGGCATTTCCTTCTTTAGATTTGGAAAGTTTTCTTCTATGATTTTATTGAATACATTATCTGTGCCTTTGAGCTGGTATTCTTCTAATCCTATTATTCTTGGGTTTGGTCTTTTCATGGTGTTCCAAATTTCCTGAACGTTTTGTGTTATGGCTTTTTTTGGTTTTGGTGTTTTCTTTGAGTGATTTATCTATTTGCACTATTGAGTCTTCCACTCTAGAGATTCTCTCTTCCGTCGCTTGAATTCTGTTGCTTATGCTTGTATCTGTAGTTCCAGATCATTTCTTCAGATTCTCTATTTCATCCTTTGCTTCATTTTGTGCCTTCTTTGTTGTTTCTATTTCAATTTTTAGTTCCTGGAATGATTCTTTCATTTGTTGGATTTCTCTCTCATGGTTTTCTTTCAAGGATTTGTTCATCTCTTCCTATTTTTTATTTGTTTTTTCTTCTATTTCTTTAAGGGACTGTTTTATATCCTCTTTTAAGGCTTCTATAATCTTCATAAGGGTGTTTGTATTGTTCTTGTTTCCTCTTCATTGCTCTGTTTAGGTCTTGGTGTACAGACATCATCTTCCTCTGGTGGTGCCTTGTTGTTCTTTATATTATATGTATTCTTGCACTGGTGCCTGCCTACTGCTTCCTTGGTTCACTCTTGTCAGGTCTTAGTGGAATCTTAGTCCATTGTGGCTACAGGGGTTATGTGTCTCCTGTCTGCTCTGGGGTATGCAAGATCTCAGGACATGGGATCTTCACTGTCTGAAGCGACCTGACTCCCACTCTGCCTTCAGACAACAGGGAGTCATGCTGTTCAGGGAGACATCTGTCCCACTGTGATGAGACAGCCTGCCTTGAAGGTAGGGCCCTGGTGTCTGTGATTGGTCCCCCTGAGATTTCTGGGGAAGGCTTCTCTCAGCTCTGGTCCAGAGCAGGCCTGTCTGTGAGATCAAAAGTGGGACTGTGGCTCTGGCTTCTGGGATGAGGTCCCCCGTGAGAGTGGAAGACAGGGGCTAGAACTTGCTCACCTCCCCCTCTATGCTGAACCTTGGATCTTCACTGTGTGAAGCGATCTGAGTCCCACTATACCTTGGACAACACGGGGTCAGGTTGTTCAGAGAGATGTCTGTCCCTTTGTGATGACAGAGCCTCTAGTTTTGTGTTTTTATGGAATTCCAGTGTGTATGAATATTTGTGTCTCTGTGTTTCTTATGCTTTTTCTATGGCTTATTTTCTTTTTGTCCTGTTCTTACTTTTCTATTGTATTATATTTTATTTTATCATTATTCTTTAGATGCCTGTTTTTTTCCATAATAAGGCAGGGAAATTTGATAATTTGAATACAAGGGAAAGTGTGGACAATCTTGGAGTTATGAGTGGGGAACTATAATCATAATATGTTGCATGAAAACAATGTATTTTTAGCAAATGAAAAATAGAAAAAAATCTTGCTACTAATTTTATAATGTTCTATTAAATGGAGAAGAGTATTATCATATGCAAGAGTATTATTATTTATCATTTAAAACTAAAAAAAAACCACTGTAACAAAACTTTTTCAAATAAAATTAAAAGAATGAAGAGGTGAAGAAAATGTGTGCAATATTGTACACATACTTTATTTGAATCTTTTGAACACATTTGTCATTGAATATATAATTTTTGTGTGTTTAAACAGCGCTATGAATAAATTTATACTATAGGTGCTTAATTAAAGGGCTATACTTTTTTTAAACAATGACTGTTTTTCCAGCTCTACTGAATTTTGTTCAGAGATGTTGTTAAAGGTATTGGAACATGTTTTTCTAAATTAATTATATTTAATTAATCTGTTTCTTTATTTTGTGTCAAAAATGCTAACAGGCATTTACATTCCATAGATTAAGTGTTAATTTTTAAAAAAAATGATTGCTAGTAATTAATGCTTACATAGCCTTTTAAATTTCAGACTTAGTCTCAGTTAACTGTACACACTTGGATTTTACAACAAAGTCAAAAAAGTCATTGTATTTGCTTTATTAAAATAATCTACTATTTTACAGTCTAGGTCATTCATAGAAAATGGATATTTAAGTTGTTTGATAAACTATATAAACAGAGGCAAAAGCGCAGGAACAATAGTTCTGGAAAATGTAGGCCAGTGTTTCTGAGAGCTCTTATTAGGAACTAATTTTAGTTGGAGAGACCTATTTTCAAACCATTCAGTTCCCACCCTACCAACTCAGAGCTACACAGATGAAAGAGATTCGCTGAGTTTGGAATACCTGTTAGAAGATTAAAGAAACTCTTTTACTTTCTTTCATCATTTCATAGCAAGAGTTATGCTAAGTCAGAGGCTGAAGTCCTTGGTTTATCTTTCAAGACAGGATTCTTTCAAACATGGTTCCTCATGCCTCACTCTCCCTGTTGTTCTGTTCCCACCACAGTCATTCTGAGCCTCCTCCACTTTGAATTCCAGGTGTGGGATGCATTAACTGATGGCTAAAAGAAACAAATTAAAGTCAGCTCCTTTTCATATTTGCATTAAAAAGAGATACTGGGAACTTGTGCAGCCCAGGGCAACTTTCAGGCTGGAGGGAGAGCAGAGTGCTTTTTTTAGCACTGCAATTGGATCCTCTACTTCTTAGGCCTGCCTCTTGTGTGGTAGTTAAGATTTGTTCTTCTGCTTATAGGTTCAATAAAATGAACCTTATGAGCACTCAAACTGTTTATCAGTAAATCATCAGGTACTCAACTATTTATTTTTGACTATTCTAATTCCTAGTAAGATATTTTTATAGCCACATGTAGTTCTATGATCAGTGCATTGTTTTCAATTTCTTCTGATTTGTCTCTAACATAAATTTTAGATATAGTTTTACAGAAGTATCTAACAGGCAACATATCTTGAAACCAAAGTTCCTATGGACAATGTTATTTCTTTATTTAATCATCTATTTATTTTCTTGCTTTCAATTAATTTTATAAATGTTAAAGCTAAACTGTGGGTAAATTTGAAACTATTCCTATATATGTTAAGTTCAGATGGATGCCTCTCTTAGCTTCTTTCTTGTTACCTAGCTGCTTAAGAGTTGTCGATTGTAGTCTGGGTATCCTTTATTTTACATCTAAAATACAATTATGAGTGAGTACATATCATGTTTGTCTTTTTGAGTCTGTGTTATCTCAATCAGGATGAGCTTTTCTAGTTTCATCCATTTGTCTGCAAATTTCAGGATAACATAAAAAAAAAAAAAAAAAAAAAAAAAAAAAAAAAACCTGGTGAGTAGTACTCCATTGTCTAAATGTACCACATTTGTTCCAATCTGTTCTTTAGTTGAGAGGTATCTAGTTTGTTTCCAGGTTGTGGGTATTACAAGTAATGCTGCTATGAACATAGTTGAGCCAATGTCTTTGTGGTAAGCATGTGCATCATTTGGGTATATGGCCAAGAATGGTATTGCTGGATCATCAAGTAGATTGATTTTGAGTTTTCTGAGAAACCACCATATTGATTTCCAAAGTGGCTCTAAAAATTTACATTCCAACTAGAAATGGAGAAGTGTTCACCTTAGTTCACATACCCTTCAGCATAGGTTCTCATTAGTGCTTTTGAGCTTAACCATTCTGACAGGTGTAAAATGGCATCTCAAAATTGTTTTGATTTGCATTTCCCTGGTTGCTAAAGACAATGAACAATTCTTTAAATGTCTTTCTGCCATTCAAGATTCTTCTGTTGAGAATTCTCTATTTAGCTCTCTACCCCATTTTAAAATTGGATTATTTTGTTTTTTGACCTTTAGTTTCTTAAGTTCTTTATCACTTTATAGATTAGTCTTCTGTCAGACATAGGGTTGGTGAAGATACTTTCCCACTCTGTAGGCAGTCATTTTTGTCTTGTTGACCATGTCCTTTGCCTTAAAAAAGCCTCTAAATTTTAGTGGTCCTATTTATTAATTATTGTTCAGAGTGTCTGTGTTATGTGTGGTGTATTTAAGAAGTAGTCTCCTGTGCCAGTGCATTCAGAGCTATTTCCCACTTTCTTTTCTTTTTCTTTTTTTTTTGTTTTGTTTTGTTTTGTTTTGTTTTTTTCTTTTAGGAAGTCATATTTATTGTTAAATTCTTTTTTTTTCTTCCTTCTTTATTTTGTATTTATCAAAAAAAAACACAGTAAAAAGAATTTAAAATGTGGAAGAGTTAACAATAACTATACAGAGGATAAGAATGATAGGCATGGCTTATCAAGGGAAGAAATACAAATAAGATTGCTACACCTATATTTTCTTTGTGTTCATCT
>PVIH01019724.1:0-34525 GCA_004025045.1 Sigmodon hispidus
GAATTGACTAGCTTGCTTCCGTGTGCGTGGCCCTATGGTGAAGGCCCACGCGGCATTAGCTGAGTGAAGGACTTGAGCTTAAAACTGGCTGCACAGGTTGGGAGAGAGGAAGAACTACTGCAAGGGGCTACTACTGCAAGAAGTATCTGTAACAATAAAGGACCTGGTCAATTACCACAGAAGAATCCTGGTGCTGTGTCTTTTCCTGCTGGATGGGATTGGGCGCGGCGCACTCAGGATAAGACTGAGATCAACTGTAATGATTTTTAAATGATTCTATTTTTCTTCTAGAAAAAGGGAACTTTTGGACCTGGGATTCTGATAGCTTTCTACCCAGATAATTTTTTGTGTGTGTCTTTTTTTATTATTATAAATAAAGTCACATTTTCTATCCGTGTATGTCCTTGTTCAAGGTCCCTTCTCCCTCCCACCCCCTCCAGTCACTCTCTCTTCTCCACATCTCCCCATTCCTCCTCAGCAAGGGCAGGAGGTCCCAAGGTTCTGATGTCTCAATGTCCCAATATGGCTTAGTTCAGCATCCACTCCTGGCAGATTCAGTTTCCTCACCCCAACATCAAGACTGAGTCAGGAGTTACTCTAGAGGGAGTGGTATCCAAGGTGCCAGTCCAAGGTGTATCAGATCCCAAGCTGTTCAGTGGTTGTGGTTTGCAGCTTGGACATGTTTTGCTTTTTGTTTTTTGTTTAGAGTCCACTAATGAGTGAGTACATCCCATGCTTATCTTTCTAGGTTTGTGAGACCTTGCTCAGGAGGATATTCTCCAAATCCATCCCTTTGCCTGCAAATTTTAGGATATCATTTTTTTTCTTATTGCTGAGTAGTACTCCCTTGTGTAGATGTACCACAGTTTGTTAATCTTCAGTTGAGGGGCATCTAGGTTGCTTCCAGGTTCTTGCTATTACAAATAATGCTGCTATGAACATAGCTGAGCTAATGCCTTTGGAGTGTGAATGTGCATCTTTAGGGTATACACCCAGAAGTTCTACCCAGATTCTTAAGTTTACCTGCCTTGTTTCCCACCATTATCCAACTAGTTCTTTCATCTGACCAAACCCTCTTGCTCTAGATCACAATCTCATCCACCTCCTCTTTTCCTTCTGTTTACATCATTCAGTCTGCTTTCATATCTTTCCGAGAGTGCTACTGTGAAATCAAGTCTCCTGGGTAAGGACAGGTTATTCCTCATGGACATTCAAAGGAGTGATGTTCTAAGTTTGTTCTCTAAAACATTCTTTTCCTAGGGGCCAAGTTATAGTCCCTTGAGTCTATAAATATGAGGTTGATTCCAAGTTCTTCAGGGAGCAACTCTCTAAGGCACATAGCCATCTAATGCTATAAAGTCAGCATGGAATCACTAAGTCAAACTATGCGGAAGTGGGTTTTGATCAGTGTTAAAACTGCTGATAATGTATAAAAATAGTAGAGACAGTCGTGAGGAAGGAAAGCCCAGCCTCTACTGCTGCTGTGTGTCTGTTAGAGGATTTCCTTCACAGTTCTTATCACTGATGGCTGGAGATGCTGTGGAAGAGACACCGCAGTGCTCAGGGGTTACAACATAGAGTTCAGTGCTTTAAATCATCAGTAGAATTTTGTTTTGATGTCTGTTCATGTCTTTTTGTTTCTTTTCTGAGAGGTAAGTAAATAATGATTTCAGGAATAAATACTTTGCCCTTGTTAACCATCATCAAATCCTAGACATTTTAAAATTAAAAATCATTTCTTCTTTCTTTCTTTCTTTCTTTCTTTCTTTCTTTCTTTCTTTCTTATCCTGGCCACAGGCAGTTTCCCCTTCCTGCTCTCTTCCCAGTCTCTCCCCCACCAACCCTCTTCTGTTCTTACTCCCCAATCCATTCCTTCTACTGTAGTTTCTGTTTAGGAAAGGGCAGGTCTCCAAAGAGTATCAACAAATCATGGTATATCAAGTTGTAATAAGAGTAAGCTTTTCCCTTTGTATTAAGGCTGGGTAAGGTGACCCAGTATGAGGAGTAGGGTCCCAAAACTGATCAAAGGTGTTGGTGACGGCCCCTGCCCCCACTGTTAGGAATCCCACAAGAGGACCAAGCTACACAACTGTCACATATACACAGAGGCCTAAGCCAGTTCCTTGCAGGCTCCTCGGTTGTCCGTTCAGTCTCTGTGAGCTGTGACTGGGTCAATTGTTCAGTTCCAACACCTACTTTACCCAATAAATAGGCTGAAGTTTACGAAAAAGACTGTGTGCCTCAGCTACCTGTTGGAGTGTTATTTAAGACATTTGGGTTTTTTAATCATTGAGTGACCATTCATGATATTTTTCCCATTCATGACAGTTTTTTTCCTTGTGAAACTTTGGGTTTTTAGTACATATGTTTGTTTTTCATTTGTCACAGTAATTTCACATTTATGAAGTACAGAGTCACATTTCCATAGTTATATGCAATGTATAAGATCAGGTTAGGATAATTGACATTAATGTTGCCTCAGATATTTATCTCCTTTTAGAAAAAGATTTATTTTCAATTGAGTGAGTGTTTGTGTGTGTGTGTGTGTGTGTGTGTGTGTGTGTGTGTGTGTGTTTTGCAGGTACCCATGGAGGTTAGAAGGTACTTGATTCCCTGGAGCTGGAGTTAGAGGTGGCTGTGTGTCTCTTGATGTGGATGCTGGGAACTAAACTCAGGTCCTCTGTAAGAGTAGCAAGTGCTCTTCACCACTAAGCCATCTTTCTAGCCCTCCAACACTTATTTTTGGTTTCCTCTGGGAACATTTTAAATCTTTACTAGTTGTTTTGAAATGTACATTGAGTTGTCAGTTATAGGCTTTTTGCTATTATTAAGGATAATTTTTTTACTAAATATCATAAAGGCTTCCTATTCAAAACTTTGAAATATTTTTTGACATTGTAATATGATTACATAATTTCTCTTTCTCCTTTCTCCTTCCATCTCCTTCTTTTCTCTTTAAAACTCATGGCCTCTTTTTCTTTAACTGCTGTTGCACACATTTGCATATGTATTACTAGATTTATTAAATACAACTGTTCAATTATGTGTATTGTTACAGTGTAGTCAGTTTCGTATACTTAGAGCTAAGTACACATTGTTATATTTGTACCATCGGAAAGGACTTCCAGTGTCATCAGAGTCTGTTTCCCCTTTTGGGAAGATTTGAAAGCCAAGTATGTGTGAGCATTGGGGTTGCTTCAAGCATTAGTCTTGGATATGTGAACATGATCCAAATCAAGAATAAGTGAACTTACTCTACACTGTTTCTAAAGCTCTCCGGATCTTCAGTGAAGATAATAACATTGTGTGTCTGCTGCTGGCTGTACCTATCCATGCTTCTGGCTTCTTCATTTCTCCTGGTGAATTTTCTCTGACTTCAGAACATCACACACAGGCCATTCTAGTCCTATGGTATGATCCAGCCCTTCTTATGAACTGAGCAAGTCAGTCTTTCTTCATCTTTTCCTTCCGAAATTAGGGATTCGTACACTGCAGTATCCTGAGGTTGGACTTGTTACTTCCCCCGCCCCCATTGTGTCTTTCTATAAAACATTGAAGCATTTTTAAACTATCAATATTAGTCCATTAATTTTTATTTTGGATATAATGAATATTTTCAATAAATATATGTAATTTTAAAATATGAATATCAGGTTATAAATATTTTGTGGCTAGCTTTTAAAATCTATTTGCTTTTTGACATAGTTTTAGTGGTCTTAAATTTTATATTTACCTATTTTTAAGTAAAATAAATAATATCTATTGAGAGAAGAACTATAATTATGTAATTTATGTTTACTTTAAATTATATTTAGATTTCACACTACTGAATAACTTGCAGTTGAAAACTGACAGTATTTTATATATTTCAGAATACATTTTCATCCAGAATTCTTCATTTCTTCTTTTATGTTTGAAAGATTGATTATTGCAAGTGTGTAGCTATTCTCTTAGTTGACAATAGGCATTTTTGAGGGGATGATCTCTTTCATTATAGTCTGACAGAATTCCTGGGGTGAATGCATACTGGAGTTGAGATCATGACTTCTTTCTTACATCTTACGTTCTTAAGAACAATACAGGGTTCTGCTACAGCAACAAGGGGACTGAATGACAGTTCAAGGGCTGAGTTCATCCTCTTGGGATTTTCCAACTATCCTGAACTCCAAAGGCAGATGTTTGGGGCTTTCTTGGTTATTTATCTGGTGACATTGATAGGAAATGCCCTCATTATCACCATCATCTTCCTGGACCAGAGCCTGCACATCCCCATGTATCTGTTCCTGCAGAACTTATCTGTGGTAGAAATGAGTTTTAGTGCAGCCATCACACCTGAAATGCTGGTGGTCCTGACCACTGAGAAAGCCACCATTTCCTTTGGGGGCTGTTTTGCACAGATGTATTTCATTCTGCTCTTTGGTGGGACTGAGTGTTTTCTCCTGGGTGCAATGGCTTATGACCGATTTGCTGCAATATGCCATCCTCTGTCCTACCCGGTGATTATGAACAAAAGAGTCTTCCTGAAACTGGTGATGTGCTCATGGATATCAGGGATCATGGTGGCTACTGTGCAGACCACATGGGTGTTTAGCTTCCCCTACTGTGGCCACAGGGAAATTAACCATCTCTTCTGTGAGACTCCTCCAGTGCTGGAGCTTGCATGTGCAGACACCTTCCTGTTTGAAGTCTATGCCTTCACAGGCACCATTTTGATTGTCATGGTTCCCTTCCTGCTGATACTCTTGTCTTACACTCGAATTCTGTTCACCATCCTGAAGATGCCATCCACCACGGGGAGGCAGAAGGCCTTTTCCACATGTGCCTCTCATCTCACATCTGTCACCCTTTTCTATGGCACAGCCAGTATCACTTATCTACAGCCCAAATCCAGGTATTCACCAGACACCAAGAAACTGATGTCATTGGCATACACATTGCTTACTCCTCTGCTGAATCCACTTATCTACAGCCTGAGAAACAAGGAGATGAAAAGGGCTGTGGTGAAATTATGGGAAAGAAAAGTGGCTTTACACACAGCTTGAATTGTTGAGGAACTTAGTATTTTTTTTCTATCATGCTATTGTCCTCTATTAGTATTTTGAAGGTGGTGAAAGAGAATACGTTTTTTGGTTAGAATATTTTCTATCTTGATACAATCCATGCTAAAAAAACACATCATGTTAATCTCCTTTAATACTGTAGTCAATTGTTTTTAAGAGGCATATGCTTCTGTAACAGGATACACAGTTTTTGCTTCACCTTCTATTATTGACATACAGATGATTGTTAGAGTGCTGCTATTAAGGCAATTCTCCAATAAATATCTAGTTCTTTATGTTTATATGCTTGGTGACCTTATTTTTAAGTACTAGCTCTTCAAAAAGTGGTTCATGGAATAAATCATATTGTTTTTATATACTTAAATTTATAAAGTTGCATTTATTTATTATTTGTGTGCATATAGGCTGTGGGCATGCCATGATACATGTGAAGGCCACAGGCTCTTATCTAGGAAGCAGATTGTACATATGGTTATAAGTGGAACATAGTGGGCGATCTTTCTCCTCTTCCAAGGGATCTATTTGGAGGTCCTAGCTGTTTAAAGCAAATGGTGTTGGTGTTGGTTGTATGCGGCTTGTGCTTCATGGCATCCTGTCTGGTCTCCCACAGCCTGATGGGCTTTCAAGCCACCATCAAGTTGAACATTTGCCATGCTAGGCCAGATGACCTGATGATCATGTAAGACTTCAACCTCTTCTGTATTCCAGAGAATTCCCAGATAAAACACTACTCATATAAGAGCCTTTCCTGGTCCTAGCTCTTTTATACCCCTGAAAGTAAGGAAGGGGAGATTGTGAGTTATGTCCTCACCAAAATAGAGGAGGCCCCTAGTGATATACCCATAGACAGACTAGTTGTGAAATGCTCATACCACTGCCTCAGCTTGACTCAGAAGCTGATAAGCCAGGCCTAATGGGCCATGATCCCAAATTTCAGTGCCAAGCCAAGTGTATGTCTCTGTATCGCAAAAAGATCATTCAAGCTTCCTTGCAACTTCATTCTGATATCCTCAGCTTCTATTGGTGAGGTAGAACCCAGCTAACTATGGTTGGAGAATGCCTACACTGTGAAGTGGCATGCCTCTCAAAAGGTGAATGAGCCGAGATGGCAGCTGATGCAAGGAAGAGTAAAATGTAGTTCTGGGCTTCAAGGAGAACCAGAAGGTTCACGGAAGCATTTTTCTTGGTTCTGGAGAGGTTTTTAGCAGGAGAATCTAGCTGGAAAGAACAGTGGCAGTGGCAGCAGAGATAGCACTGATATCCATGACAGTTCACTGGATCTGGACTCCACTTCCTATGTAGGGCACGGTTTGCCTTTGCACAACTTGCTGGAACGTTCTATTGCCGCTTATGCTAATTAGGCATCGAGTAGTGACCAATCGGATGTGCTTATGCTAATTAGGCATTGAGAAAGGACCTATCCGATGCGATCCTCAAATATGATAATGAGCCATTGTTTTGGGCCAATCACCAGCCATATGCTAATGAATATTACTTTGGACCAATCACCAGCCATATGTTAATGAGGCATTGTGATGGGCACCAATCTCGTGCCAGGCTTCCCTATATAAGCAGGCTGAATCTCAGGCTCCGGGTCTTCTTTCCACCATTTCACAACTGAGCTGTACTCCAATAAAGTGTGATCGGAGAAGAATCGTGCGTGTGGTGACTCGTCGTTCTGCAGGCCAGAAGCGGCTCGCCACATTCCTAGAGCCTGGTTGTGCACCAGAGATCTTGGTCATATTTACATTTGGGCTCCTGACTGTCTGCTTTGCAATATCTGCCCATAGATCATCTCCTAGTGATGTGAATAGCTTCTACTCTTAAAAATCACCTTTCCCATGACCTACCATGATCACAAAGGCACAGTCAGACACAACACCTGCTGTCAAGGAGTCAAGGAAGCTGGAGGCCTACTATGACTAACCTTCCTTGGCTGACTTATTCCATGCTGTTTTTGTTTGCTGTATCCTGGGCTGGGTTAAGTAGATCTTATATTTATGGTTGTGAGCCTAGCCTTTAACGGCTGAGCCATCTCTCCAGCCCTAAGTAGATCTTATAGGCTGTCTTCTAGTGTATCATATAGGAAGCATGGAAAACTCTTAAAGCATTTGTAATTCTTTTTATTTTTCCAATTTTCAAGTTTTATTTATTATTATTATTATTATGAACAAAGTCATATTTTTATAATCCATGTATTGCCTTGTTCAGGCTCCCTTCCCCCTCCTGCCCCTCCCAGTCACTCACTCTTCTCTCCATCAGTTTATCTCCTCCCCAGCTAAAGCAGCATGTCCCAAGGTCCCAAGGTGGCTTAGTTCAACATTCACTCTAGGCAGATCTGCTTTCCTCCTCCCAGCATCAAGACTGAGTCAGGTGTTCCTCTGGAGGGAATGGGATCCAAGATGCTGGGCCAAAGTGTTTTAGAACCCAAGCTGTTCAGTGGTTGTGGTTTGCAGCTTGGACATGCTTAACTTTTTTTTTATAGTCCACCAGTGAGTGAGTATAACCCCTGTTTATCTTTCTGAGTCTGTGAGACTTCACTCAGTAGGATATTCTCCAAATCCATCCATTTGCCTGAAAATTTTAGGATACCATTTTTTCTTATTGTTGAGTAATACTCCATTGTGTAGATGTACCACAGTTTCTTAGTCCATTCTTCAGCTGAGGGGCATATAGATTGTTTCCAGGATATTGCTATTACAAATAATGTTGCTATGAACATAGTTGAGATAATGCCTTTGGAGTGCGAATGTACATCTTTAGGGTATACACCCAGTAGTGGTATTGCTGGGTCTTTGGGAAGATTGATTTCCAGTTTTCTGAGAAATCGCCATACTGCATTCCAGAGTGGCTGAACCAGCTTACACTCCTACCAACAGTGGAGGAGTGTTTCCCCTTGCTCTGCAAGCACATTTGTAATTTTATATGTTTTATTATCACGGGAGAAATCAGGAACATCAGGTTAGACTTCATGCCCCTTTCATCCTTTTCCAGTGTGTTATCTGTTCATTCTTGCCTTCTCTCAAATCTGCCCATGTCTTTTCTTTGCATGTATAAACATGGGTTTTGTTTTCCAGTGGGTAAGGGTGGTAACTATTGGACTTCCAATACAAAAGCACAATTTCTAGACTTTAAGAAAGGAACTCAATTAGAATCTCTAGCTTGAAAAAACAGGTAAAAAATGCAGTAAATTAAATTAAATGAATGAAATAAAACTAGCTGGCCACCGTGGAAATTAATCTTAACGCTTGTAAGGCCAAACTAGAAGAATCTTATGTTCTAGGCTAGTCTGGACTACACAGAAACCAAACCTCTTTCTCAAGATCTTTCTCAAAACCAAATGCCCAGACCTCAAAACATTTCCAAATAGATACAACCAAAAAATACACAATGTAAATATAAGAGAAAAGAAAATATAAGCAAGAAAACCTGAATTTCAATGCTGGTTCTGAGGTCTTCATGTTCTGTGCATTTTACTTTTTCCTGAGTGAGAATGAGATTGTTCTATAAAAAAGAGTAGAGTGATGGTGATGGTAGTGATGGTGGAGATGGTACTTTCTTTAGAGACACTGTGAGGATCAGATATAATAACAGTGTGAGCGGTCATTAGTGACAGCACAGTGCTTGTCAGCTGTTGGGATAGGCTTCCTCAAGATGAGGCAGGAGGGTTTCTTGAGCTCAGGAGTAGGTGAAAGTGTGATGAGTGACATAAGGAGAACCTGCTCTTGGAAAAGAAAAAGAAAAAGTCCCAGCACAGCCACCACAGTGTTCTTAATAGAAAGATGTAAACTGTGAGGAAGCCTTCTGTGTCTCTGAATTTCTACCTTTCTCTTTAATCCTTTCCATTCTATGTGAGACACTAACTACTCAGACTCCATATGCACTAATACTTTGAAATTTTTCTCTTTCCTAGTATATACTGGATCCTTTTTTCTAGTTTCATAAGTCTATGGTTTGCAATTGCAACTTTATTATAAAGAATCTGAAAATAAAAAAAAATCACTGGCTGAAATTCATACGATCTAACATCTATACAGCTCAATAAAGTTCTACAAGGTTAGAATAGCCATTCTAAAGCTACAGAGCTAGCTAGGCTTGGCATTTTACACATTTAGTATCAAATGTATCTTTATGTATTACCCATCATCAAAAATGAAAAATCTGCAGCAGAGTTATAACTAGAAAAATAATCGTCTATTCTCCAAAGTCTGTGTTTTTTTTTTTATTTGTTTGTGGGGTCTCCTGTAGCCCTGGCTGGCCTCAAATGTGATCAGTAGCTGGTAGTGGCCCTTTATCCTCTACCTCTCTCACTCTTGGATAAGTGCATTTTTCACTTGAATTGTTTTAAGTGTTTTTGTTTCTCGTTTTATATTGCCTGTCTGCTCTATTATCCCATAGCCCCATCTTTGTACAGCTATGCTCCTAATCTGTACTCTGGACACTGTATTTTGATTTTTAAAAATTAATATCCTTTGAACTCCATTAGTTATTATTTTATTCATTTTTATTGTTCTGTAATATTGTTTTTTAAGCATTTATCATTTTTGGTTTTCTGATTTTATTATATGATGAACTATTTGTTCTATGTGTTGTTAGTTCCTGGGCCAGAAGATTGTTTAATATGTAAAAGGTGCTGGTCACCAAGCCTGATAACCTAAGTTTGATCACCAAGACCTGGGAAAGAACTTACTCTAGCAAGTGGTCTTTCAACTTCCCTATGTACAAAGTGATACCATGTGCATACTCACACACAGACACACACACACATTTGCATGTACAGGTTCATCTGCACACACACACATGAAAATATATACTTAGTTTTACTTTTTGGTGACAGTAAAAATCTGCTCCTTGTTGTTCTCTTAAGTACTATTTATATGTCCTTTGCTTTTCTCATCATCTAGTGTTCAAATGACTGTAATGTGCAATCTCTTGGGGTCAGCTCCCATCTTTTCTCTTTACCTGTGGTATTTGGAGAAAGGGATCTGAATGTTCCTTGTTAGCCAGAATGACTCAAGATACACAGAAACATCCCCCCACCAACTCTCCACTCTGTGTTGAGTCAGACAGATTTCATGATTCGAATCTGCATTTCATTGAGAACTCAGGTGACATGCACACACTCTGAAGCTGGAAACTTGCAGCTCTATGATACAAGTTATCTCTTCAGGCTGAAGATGAGGTTTTTTTCCTCCTCTGCTCTCCTGCTGTTGGAACCCTGAACCTCACGGAACAAAAGATCTCACCCAGGCTTTTCTGAAACTAAGTAGAGTTGAGTGATCTGTGGTCATCCACACCCACTTGCTGTCTTCTGTCCAGACAAGCCCAGGGAGACCTTTATTATCATCTTCCCATGCAGTTCTTTTTGCAGAAACAAGAGGACCACGGCTTTTGTCCTCCAGGGCAAGATACTACAATGTTTTAATGTGCATGAGGTGTGGGAGTAGAGGGCTCTGCTGGCATACTCACAGGGACTTCCCAGACCCAAGAGTTAAACTGACACAGATGGATTTCAGGGCTAAGAATAGGAAATAGTAAACACAGCCAATCACTTCCATACTGGTTTGGACTGGCAGTGGTGAATTCTGGAGAAGCAAAAGGTTATATGAAAAGCTTCCAGAATGAGCGATTTTTCAGGGTGTGTGTGTGTGTGTGTGTGTGTGTGTGTGTGTGTAATCCTGATAGTGTCAGTGTCTCATGCTTGTAAACAACGATGCTGCTTATTTCTCATGAGGATCCCATCTCCTGATTTTAGAGTCAACAGGAAGGTCAGAGTGATCTTGTTCCTGCTGTCTTTTCAGTGTCTTTAATTTTCAACATTCTACATATGACAGCAGTTTATTTTGAACCTTTTGAGAATTACCTAGAGTAATAGTAAGACATCTATATTTATGCCCCACCTTAGAGGCGTGGCTTGTTAGATCTGTTGTAAGGTCTAGTAAAGTCCTCCTCTACATGCCCTCTTGGTTTCTGATGCTGATGACAGAGGATTAACATGTTAAGAATCTATCTTGGAGACCAAGGCTTTTGTCTTGATCCCAGTGCTCTCGGTGTATCCCTTCTAACTACCCTCTACTTCTCAACACTTTCTTTGACCTCACTCAGTCTCTCCCATACTGCAAATTATCCCCTGGTTTTAAATATAAAGTTTAGATTCTAGTTTCTAATTCATATTTTTGTGACATTTCCAGAGTGTTGAGTGTTGAGATCTCTCTCCCTCTCTCTTTCCCTCTCTCTTTCTCCTTTTTATTTGTTGTATAATTTTCAGATGGGTTTTCATTGTGTAGCCCAGGCTGACTGAGAACTTGGACTTGGGATCCTTTGGCCTCTAGAATGCTGGAATTATAGGTATCTTCCTCCATATCCTTTCTATTAAAAACATTCAAACTTTATTTTCTGGCTCACAAACCTTGTTTTTGTTTATCATAAAATAAATTCTAGCAGGAAACACATTAAATACATACAAATATACAAATGACTTCTCAAAAATCTCTCTACTCTCATGCCTACTAACATACCTAGGGTCCTCCTGCTCATTCATGAGTGTTCCCTCTGACATTTCCTGTGGTCTGAAAACACTTGTATATGCAAGTTAATCTTTTTAAAAAATAGCCTTCTCACCCCATGCTTAGCCTTTTGCTTTTTCTTCTATGGCTTTAGTTTCTCTCTCTCTTTTTTTTATCCACATCACTGCTCCCCTGCCACCCTTTCCCCAGTCCTCCCCCAGGCTCCCCTCCCTCACGCCCCAGAGAGGGAAAAGCATCCCAAGGTAAGTCAATTCAGTCTGACATATCTAGCTGAGGTAGGACCCCAAGTATCAAGGCTGAGAAAGGTGTTCCCCCTCAAGGCATGGGCTCCAAGAAGCCAGTTCATATACCTGGGATAGACTCTGGTCCAAGTGCAAGAGGCTCCACACACTGCCCATGCCTTTCAATTGTCATCTATATTCAGAGGGTCCAGATCCATTTCTTGAAGGTTTGTTAGCTGTTATTTCATAGCCTTCAAGTTCTCAACAGCATGTGACAAGCTACTCCAGGGGACTCCTCATCATGATCCCTATCCCTTTGCTTAAACAATCTTTCCTCTCTCTCTTCAGTTGGATTAGTAGCTCAACCCAGCATTTACCTATGGACCTCTGCATCTGCCTGTATTAGGAACTAGATGAAGGTTCTATAAAGGCAGTTATACAGACACTAAGAGACCATGGTTGCCAGCCTAGACTACTATACCCAGCAAAACTATCAATCACCATAGATGGAGTAAACAAGATATTTTACAACAAAACCAGTTTTAAACAATACCTAACCACAAATCCAGACCTACAGAAAGCACTAGAAGAAAGACTCCAACATAAGGAAGCTAAATACACTCATGAAGTCACAAGCAATAAATAATTCCATAGAAGAAAAACCCAAAATAGGAAAACACACAAAAATACCAGAAATTAACAATCACTGGTCATTAATATTCCTTAATATCAAAGGACTCAATTTACCTATAAAAGACACAGGCTAACACAATGGATACAAAACCAGAATCTATCCTGCTGCATATAAGAGACACACCTCAACTTCAAAGACAGACACTGGCTCAGAGTAAAGAGTTAGGAAGACTTTTCAATCAAATGAACTTAAGAAACAAGCTGGTGTAGCTATCCTAATAGCTAACAAAATAGATTTCAAAGTAAAATCAATCAAAAGAGATCAAGATGAATATTATTAATCCTAGGAACATCCCAACAAGATTAAATCTTAATCCTTAACACTTAGTTTTTCTTTTTGAGGTTTGACTTTTTGAGGTACAGTTTACATGGAATAGTGTTCCCATATAATTAATTCCTAGTATTTTGGAATGTACTGAGATCACACATCACATACCACACAGTAAATATATTTGTATCTTTGTATATAGGTAGGCTATAGAATGGCTTCCAAAGATTATCAGGCCATAGTAGAGTTCAAAAAGTTTCAGAAGTAGGTGGATAGAAAGGTAAGTAGAGCTTGTGTTGATAAGATAAAGGTCAGAACACCTGCAGGTAAGAACCCAAGGAAGTGGCAGGGATCCTAAGTGTCACAGGCTTAAGAGTTATGGAGTTGAGTTCAGCTACAGAAGGGAAAGGGAGGGGCAGGATCAGAGGAGGAATGGGTGGGTAGGTAGATGGTTCCTCCATAGGAGCAAACAGAACAATGAATGATACACTGCAAGTAGAGTAGATTTCTGTCACAGCACAAGCTGAACTGAACAAACTCCTGGGAAAGTTCTCTGCCAATGGGTCCTGTCAGATGACAGGTTAGTAGGGGTCACCTCCATCACAGTTTTAGCTGTCCATATCATTGTGGGGTCCAAGTGAGGAAATTATACCCATTTATCAGTCTTGAATTTCTGATATCTATTGGGACTAATTTCCTTATATGATCTTAATATACTTACATGGTTTTACAGTATCAATTTTCTTAGATAAGTTTATAGATTGACATCTTTTCTACTCTCAGGAATGTCATTTATCAGCCTGTGCTCTATGGCTGGTACTTGACAGATGGTGCCATTTGTATATGAACCCAGGTGAATAGACATGCCTCATTTTTGAAATGGAGTCAAATGCTGCTTATAAAATGGAATCTTGGCCAAAACTCATAGGGATAAAAGTCTCTAAAGCCAAGATGTATTCTGAGAATCCATTGTTTTATACAATATGAAGAGCAGATTAGCTTAATTTCAACAGATATTCTGGGGTAGAAATAATAGGAGTTTATGTTTGGTTATTTTCTGTCCCTGAGGCATATAAATGATGTATGCTTGGACATGTCATCCCATTTCAGTGATTGATTTAGGAGAGTGTGTGTGTCCCCTTGTCCATCCTTGGAGTAGATTCTGCGGATGAAAACTTCATCCTGCAAGATAAGTGGTTGATTTCACATGACACAGATCAGAGAGAACTCATTCTTGAGTGTTATCCAGGCTTGGAAAGTATTAGATGTGTGAGGTAGAGAAGGAGACCCTTGGTGTACATCCCTTGAATTCTGGCAAGGCCCCATTTGCAGGCTTATGTAACTGACTCTATGCTTTACTGAGGAGATGTGAATGGTCTCCTTCTGCTATAGCCAACATGGACTGAATTCTGAGTTCTTGGTTTACATATGCTCTATGAGATTAATAACAATATTTTTTTTCTTTTACAGAGAAAGTGACAGAAGCAGAGAATTTCAGCTCAAAGCCAGACAAGCTGATCAAGAGTTTATATCTGTGGCCAATTGTAATGAATTTTTCCCTAAAGCATTTCAGTGATTCCATTATCTTCAAGAATGGGAGAAAGTTCTGCTCGTGGGGACACAGGCTTTCTACCCAGTGTCTTCTATTCATCTGCCTTGCTTTCCACTGTTGTATAGACTGTGCATTCTGTCTGCAACCAAATCCTCTCTCTCTAGGCCACACTTTCACCCACCCCTCCCTTCTTACATGTTATGCAGTAATCATTTAATCTCTGTTTATCACTTCCTATTGGGAGATGCCACAATGAAGTCAAGTTTCCTGTATAAGAGTTGCTTATTCCCCATGGACATTTCAAGGGTAAATACTAAGTTCGTTCTCCTGAGCTTTCTCACCTGAGAGGCCAGGATATAGTCTCTTGAGTCACAGCATCAAATATGAGAAGATCTATGTGCAGTGATTCCAAGTTCTTCAGGGAGAGATTCACCAAGACGCATGACTCCATGATATGTAATGTTGTAAACCATCACGGGGTCACTAAATCATATTATGAGTAAGTGACTTTTGGTCAGTGTTAAAACTGATAATGTAGTGTGAAAATCCTAGAGACAGTCATGAGGTAAAAGACCACAGCCTCTGCTTGTGTTGCTGTGCCTGTTAGAGGCTATCCTTTACAGTTCTTGTCACTGATGACTGGAGATGCTGTGGAAGACAGGTACCTCAGTGTTCAGGGGTCACTAGGTGTGGCCAAGTAATCTGGATCAAGGAATGTTTTGGTTTGATGCCTGCTAATTTTTCCTTCTTTCTTTTTTGAGAGGATCAGACAATTGATTTCAGGAATTAGTACTTTGAATGCACTAATCAAATCCTAGAAGGTTCTGACTGATGTATTGGGTCACTGAGTCCAACTCTTACCTTTCTTCATGTACAGGGGAAGCTTAAAGAAAAGAGAGCCTGCCCAGTACTACCTGTTAGGGTTATTTAGAACAATGTAAGAGTGTTTTAATAATGGAGAAAGCATTTATGGTCAGTTCATCTTAACCCTCATGATAGTTCTTTTGCTTTTAGCTTTTAAATTAATTTTTTTAAAATTTTTTTCTCATAGTAATTTTGCCTTGGTGTTTGCCTGGAACTGGAACTACAGACAGTTGTTAGCTGCCATGTGGGTGCTGGGAATAGAACCCGGGTCCTCTGGAAGAGCAGACAGTGCTCTTAACTGCTGAGCCATCTCTCCAGGCCCCCTCTCATAGTAATTTTACACACTTATGAAGAACAGACTCTCATGTCAGTACTTGTGTACAGTGTGTAGTGATCACATCAGGACAGTTGGTGTTTATATTATCTCGGATGTTTATCTTTCCTTTTTTTGCTGGGGACATTCTAAATCTTTACTAGATGTATTGAAATACATAATGAATTGTCCACTGTAGCAATCCTACCATGATACTAAAGACAATTTTATTTTATTGTACATTTGTTAGTTGGTCCATTGAAGATTTTAAAAATAAAATAATATTAAAAACCTCATAACCAATCACTTTCATATATTTATAATTGAGTACGCATGAAATTTGAATTTTCTTAGAGACTATATTACCTGTTGTAGGTGGTGTGTGTATGTGTGTGTGTGTGTGTGTGTGTGTGTGTGTGTATGCACACCTTTGCCTGTGTTCTTGCATGCATGTAGAGGCCAGAGTTCAATGCTATGTGTTCCTCAGAAGCTTGTTTTTTTGATAGGAGGTCTCCCACTGAGTCTTAGGGCTTGCTGACTCTGGTTGGCCAGGGAGTCCCAGGGAACTTCCTGTCTCTACTTGCTCAGAATTGGGATTAGAAGGATACAGGCATTGGTCCTCATGCTTCCACAGCAAGCATATTACCAATGGACCTATCATCCCAGCCACAGCCCCAATTTTAGGAGTTTTTTTCTGACAGTCAAAATATGCATGTGTTGATCTTGATACAGGCAATTGCCTTGAATTAATGACCACAGACCAACTCAAGAATAAATTAACTTGCCTTCTACTCTTTACTCATGTCCTACAGATCTGCACTGAGGGTCATATTATTTATCTTCAAATGGTTGTGTCTCTCTGTGATCCTGGCTTTCTTATCCCCCTTGGTCAACTTTCTATGTGTTTCAGAACATCACACTGAGACCAGAGACTCCATTCTAACCCTGTGGCATCATCCCAGGACCTTCTGAGTTGAGCACATCAGTCTTCATCCTTCCGTCTCTTTTCTCTCTCTTCATGATCCTTCTACTGCAACAACCTGTGGTTACTATTGTTATTTCTTCTTGCCACCTATACACAAAGGTTCCTTCATTTAATTTCCTGAGTCATACTGTATTACTTCTCAATTCTTCCCCACTATGTTATGACTGGCTTCCTTTAGACACCCTTTTCATTAAAGATAGAGCCTAGATTTTCCAATTTTTTTTTATTGTAGAAACATTGTCTTAATATTCCTTATAATCCAGGGATTATTGCAGGCATTGTATATATATGCAAAAAGTCAACAGACACCTTTATTTTTCATGGTTGTGCTCTTTCATGGGGTGGGATTTTCATATACAAAAGTACAATGTCAGTTGGCAATAAGAGGAAACATAGAGGTAGAGATAAGAGATAGAGCCCCGAGTGTCAGTGATACCTTCTTTGTGCCATGCTTGTAGAGAGTCATGCCTGTTTTATGCAGTGCTCTTAACTCTTACCGAGTTTTATAAGCTAACAGAACAGTTGAGAGTATACAGAAAATGATAAGATACTTGATCAGGACTTGCTGAATAAGTTAATGTCTTCATGAACTTCCTGATGTAGAGGAAGCTATGGAAAAAGAGAAGTAGAGACTGATAAATTTTAGATGAAAGTTTTCTAATGACCCCTGGATGGACTTTCTCTTTTGTTATCAAGGTCACAAGAGGCACCCTAGAATTTATTCCTAAGAAAATTATACTGGGTTAATTCCAAGAGAGTTGACAATTTCTTTTCTAGGCTGAAACTAGTATGTTTGAAATTCATTCAAACATATTGGTGTCATTTAATATAGATACATTTAATATGCAACCCTTCTATGAGTTTCTATGGAATGTTGACCAGGACCTGTCAAAACTACCTTGATTTTAAATGTCATGAATATGTCAAACAAATGTGCATAACACTGCTATCACTTAATGATTAATCTATCTTTTCTACATGTTATGTCCATGTTTGAAAATTTTATATTTAATATCATTAAGTAAAATATAAATCTCAAACAGTAATGTGAAGACAGAAATAGAATTTTAAATTATTTGTATTTACATTAAGGCTATGCTTTCATTCAAAGTATATAATGTACAATTTTCAAAAGAATTTGATAACATTTTATGATTTTTAGACTAGATTTCTAAGCCAGAATCTTTATTTTTCTCTTTTATATATAAAAGATTCATTAATCCAAGTGTTTAGCTATTCTATAGAGTTGAAATGGATAGTTTTGTGAAGAAGAAGAAGTCTTCTCCTGTAATGCTGTCAGAATTCCTCAGGTGAATGCAGATTGGAGCCTGGAACTGTGATTCTATTTTTACACACAATGTTTCTAAAGTGACTCAGGGCTCCACTACAGCAATGAGGGAATGGAATGACAGCTTTGTGGATGAATTCATCCTTTTGGGATTTTCTAACTATCCTGAAATCCAAGGGCAGATGTTTGGAGCTTTCCTGGTTATTTATCTGGTAACTTTGATGGGAAATGCCATCATTATGTCTGTCATCTTCCTGGACCAGAGCCTGCACATCCCCATGTACCTGTTCCTGCAGAACTTGTCAGTATTGGAAACTGGATTCAGCACAGCTGTCATGCCTGAAATGCTGGTGGTCCTGACCACTGAGAAAGCCACCATTTCCTTTGGGGGCTGTTTTGCACAGATGTATTTCATTCTGCTCTTTGGTGGGGCTGAGTGTTTTCTCCTGGGTGCAATGGCTTATGACCGATTTGCTGCAATATGCCATCCTCTGTCCTACCCGGTGATTATGAACAAAAAAGTTTTTATAAAACTAGTGATGTGTTCATGGCTCTCAGGAACCATGATGACTACTCTGCAGACCACATGGGTGTTTAGTTTTCCCTATTGTGGCCCCAATGAAATTAATCACATCTCCTGTGAAACCCCAGCAGTGCTGGAACTTGCATGTGCTGACATATTTTTCTTTGAAATTTATGCCTTCACAGGTACTATTCTGATTATTTTGACCCCCTTCCTGCTGATACTCTTGTCTTATACTCGAATTCTGTTCACCATCCTGAGGATGCCGTCCACCACGGGGAGGCAGAAGGCCTTTTCCACATGTGCCTCTCATCTCACATCTGTCACCCTCTTCTATGGCACAGCCAGTATGACCTATTTGCAGCCCAAATCCAGGTACTCACCAGACACCAAGAAACTGATGTCCTTGGCTTACTCTCTGCTTACCCCTCTGCTGAATCCACTTATCTACAGCCTGAGAAACAAGGAGATGAAAAGAGCTGTGATGAAATTATGGGGAAGAAAAGTGGTTTTCCACACAACCTGACTTGTTGAGGAATCGTGATATTCAGATAGATTTTAATTGAATTGTGTATGAGTTAAGAAAATGAAAACACTAACTTTCTTAGTGAGAATGTGTTTAATTCTTTGTAAAACAACTCTTTAATTTTAGAATTGTTTTATTTTTTGAATATATTTTTATAATCATACGAAAATTTAAAATAAAATTTTAATTCTTTATTTATAAAACAATTATTTTTAAATTACAATATTTTATGATGGATTTAATTTTTTTGTGTGTGTTATATGGCAGCTTTATTTATTTACTTTTTGGAGAAACCTCAGTACTGGTTTCCATAGTGGCAATACCACTTTTCAGTACTGCTAACAGTGAATAAGAATTCCCTCTAACCCACATCACCACTAGCATTTTTTTCCTGTTTTTATTATGAATAAAGTCTCATTTTTTTATCCATGTATCCCCTTGTACAAACTCCTTTCCCCTCCTGCCCCTCCCAGTCACTCTCTCTTCTCCCCATCACTTTATCTCCTCCCCAGCAAGGGCAGGAGGTCCCAAGGACCCAGGGTGGCTTAGTTCAGCATCCACTCCTGCCCGATCCACTTTCCTCACCCAACATCAAGACTGGGTCAGGTGTTCCTCTGAAGGGAATGGGCTCCAAGGTACAGGTCCAAGGTGTTTCAGATGCCAAACTGTTCAGCGGTTATAGTTTGCAGATTGGGAATGCTTTGCTTTTTGTTTAAAGTCCACTAATGAGTGAGTACATCCCATGCTTATCTTTCTGGGCTTGTCATACCTTGTTCAGATTTCTCCAAATCCTTCCATTTGCTTGCAAATTTTAAGATGTCATATTTTCTTACTGCTGAGTAGTACTCCATTGTGTAGATGTACCACAGTTTGTTAATCCACTCTTTAGTTGATAGGCATCTAGGTTGTTTCCAGGTTCTTGCTATTATGAATAATGCTGCTATAAACATAGTTGAGTTAATGCCTTTGAAGTGCAAATGTGCATCTTTACGGTATATGCCCAGTAGTGATATTGCTGGATCCTTGTGGAGATTGATTTCCAGTTTTCTGAGACACCACCATACTGCATTCCAGAGTGGCTGAACCAGCTTACACTCTCACCAACAATGGAGGAGTGTTCCCCTTGCTCCACAACCTCTTCAGCATAGGCTGTCATCTGTGTCTTTTATCTTAGCCAATCTGACAGGTGTAAGGTGGTATCTCAAAGTTGTTTTGATTTGCATTTCTCTGATGGCTAAAGATGAAGAGCACCTTTTCAAGTGCCTTTTAGCTATTTGTAATTCTTCTGCTGAGGGTAATTGTGGCCTCATAAAAAGAGTTTGGCAATGTTCCTTCAGTTTCTACTGTGTGAAACAGTTTGAGGAGTATTGGTAGTAGTTCTTCTTTGAATGTCTGGTAGAATTTTGCACTGAATCCATCAGGACCTTGGCCTCTTTTACTTGGGAGGCTTTTAATGACAGCTTCAATTTCCTTTAGGGTTATAGGTCTGTTTAGGTATTTAATCTGATTTTGATTTAATTTTGGTAAATGGTACCTGTCCAAAAAGCTGTCCATTTTCTTCCAGGTTTTCCATTTTTGTGGAGTATAGATTTTCAAAGTATGACCTGATAATTCTCTGGATTTCCTGGGGGTCTGTTGTTATGTCCCCCTTTTCATTTTTGATTTTGTTGCTTTGGGTACTCTCTCTCTGCTTTTTGGTTAGTTTGGATAAGGGTTTATCTATCTTGTTCTCTTTCTCAAAGAGCCAACTCTTTGATTCATTGATTCTTTGTATTATTCTTTTTGTTTCAATTGTATTGATTTCAGCTCTGAGTTTGATTATTTCCTGCCATCTACTCCTTCTAAACTAGTTTGTTTCTAATTGTTTTAAGGTTTTCAGCTGTGCTGTTAGTTCTCCAGTGTGGAATTTATCTAGGTTTTTCATATAGGCATCTAGTGCTGAATTTTCCTCTTAAGACTGCTTTCATTGTGTCCCACAAGTTTGGGTATGTTGTGGATTCATTTTCATTAAATTTTCGGAAGGCTTTGATTTCTTTCTTAATTTCTTCCTTGACCCAGAGGTGGTTCAGTTGAATAATGTTTAGTTTCCATGAATTGGTAGGCTTTCTGTGATTTTGGATGTTGTTGAACTCTGACTTTAGGCCCTGGTGGTCTAATATGATACAAGGGATTATTTCCATTTTTTATCTGTATTTCAAATTAAAAAAGGAAAGAATTAAAAATAAAAGCATTTTTTTTTGTGAGGGGGCAGGAGCAAAGTAGTGCTTCTTCATGTGTAGACACAAACAATTTTCTTCAGTGGAACATAATTTAAGATTCCTGAAGGTTTTTATCACTCACTGTCCTGTCTTTCCAGAAGCTGCATTTATATTCTACTGGGATGAAATACTTATAACCAGTAGGAATGTAAACACCCCAGCTCAAAACCCCATTTCAGGCTACTTTTACCAGCTGTTCTGAGCACCATCTATCCTAGTCAGAATCTCCCAGGAAGCAGACATGGAGGGGCAATGAGACTGAAAACACCTTGAGGGAGAAAGTGTTGCTCACAGGGCTCTAGGCAAGAGGAGTCCTGTGAGGCCAAGTAGGACTGGCTCAGACATATGTTGTGTGAGAAGGTCTTAAGGACCACCCCAGCCACAATTTCCATAGAGATGTAACCTATGTCTGGTACTAGACTTTTCCTTCAGCAACCTATGGCCTCCATGAGTGCCTTTGTCCCTCAGGCAGGTTGTCTACTGTGTTTACTCCTTAACCATTTATGTTTATGAGCACAAATTTTTATAGTGTTTTCTCAATCCCCTTGTCATATATTGATGGAAAGAAATATTAATTTTTTAACAATTAAAATAAGTTTTTTTTAAACAACTGCCCAAGTAAAAATAGAATGATTTTTTTTTTATTAATAAGCTTACTTAGGAAACGTTACGTTAAATAGAAATAAGAAAACAAATTAAGGCACTCTGCCTTTCCTATAAGTCACAAGCAAGATAGGATACTACTAGTAATTAGAGAATATAGAATTATATAGATGTAGTATAAGCCAAAGCTTTGCTTCTAACATAGTTAATTAGTTTAAATACTTAAATACAATTCTCTAAATACTTTTACTGTTGAACTCTGCTTTTCTATGCCTTCTTGCGACAGCCCCTTCCTCTCTCCTGAAGAAGCAAACGTCTGCTCTTCTCCCTTGAGAAATGACCACCACTCTTAGCCGCTTAGTGAGAGCATTGTATGGGCTAAAGCTAAAACTCTCATAACCAGAAGCTGCGGTCATTGCTTCTGTGAGATGTGGTTATCTCCAGAGAAAATTCATGCGCAGGGTCAAAAAGATCTTTCTAGGATGGTCACACTGAGAAGATTATGACAATGATGCCCACCCTATAGAAGCTATGAAATACTTATAGTCAAGGCTATACCCCTTAAGCATTAGCTAGGGCCCTGCTGCACACTAATAAAAAATTTCGTGGTTTCTCTGAATGCCTAGTTGATTTCTTTGCTTATCTGAATGTCTCATAACAGTATTGATTGGACCCCTGAGCATCCTCTGTGTGAATATTTTTAACCTTTGTTCCTTTGTTTACTTTTCTATCTTCATGGACCATAAATCTCTAAAATTTGCAGAAGACAGCACTGTATAATAAAGTGTTTTGCTCATAATTCTCGCTGTCTTTCATTCTAAGAAAATGGTAGTTGGTTTTCAATTTATCAGCCAAGGGGATGTTAAATGAAAAATTGCAGCTTCCAGCACAGCTAAAGGAAATCTCACCACTTAATTTGTAAGAGATTGGTTGGGTTGCTCTGCAGCATTTCCTGTGAATTCAAACACTCCATCTTGGAAAGAGGTTCATTAATAAAGGAAACTTAGAAGGTTCAGAAAGTCAACAACTCACCGGGCTAGGAAGTTACAAGATTCACAAGACCTCTACCTAAGGCTATATAAACAAGAGACTCTCTGACCTGTTAGTTGCTGGTAAACCATTGTTTGAAGAATCTCTAGGATTGCAGTTTGCATTGTTGTTACCCATTCTGCTGTATCTGCCTTTGAGTCATTCCTGCTCCTATAAGTAAGCCCTTACCAGTAAGGAACCTTAAGAAACTCATTAATTTATCAAGTTGGACTTTAGAGTCATTATTTTGGTTTGTTGTCAGTTCCCTATCTATAGTGAGTAGAAATTTGTTCATTGAGAAAAGTTAACACAGCATAGATGCAGAGGTGTGGATGAAGGATATGGCTTTGTCCATCTCTTCAGCATCTGTGGACATTCTCCCTGAGATATTTTGCTTCCTCCTCTAGTACCAACTGAGAGCCTATTATTGCATATAGGTGGGCTCTCAAACTGGAGTCAAATGCTGTTTCAGCCAAGGCAAGGCACAGTTGGAAAAACACTATTTTACATAGCGTGAACTTATAATTGTCCAGTCAAGTGTTAAGATTATTTTAAAGAGACACATGTTGCTCCTCTTTCTAGTTCTCAAGACTATGAAAACACTGGACTCTAGGAATCTGAAATTTCCACAAAAATCTCAGTCTGGGAAAATATAAAGGATAGTGGTAGTCAGAGAGAAATCTTGTCTTACAAAAAGACATTATATTAGTTTTATACCTTTTCAATTTCTCTTGCAGGTTAGACTACAGCCTAGATAATAATGATGAGTATGGTCAGATCCTGGTCAGGACAGATTAGTTATGGGCTGAAGGTAAAACTGTCAAACCTGGAAACTAATGGTCACTGCTTCTCTATTTAACTCTAAACTTCAAGGAAAAACCCCAATAATGAACTTAAGGATTCATGACTTTTTTTTTCCCTCCTTCCCCATGTAGCTGTGTTGAATAAATTCCCTTTCTCTTAAATTGGCATGTTGAGGGTAGGTGAATGAGCCTGGTTTATTAGGTTTGTCAAGGTTATTCTAACAACTCTGGTAGCTGTTACACATAAATCTGAAGCACCTTGGAGTCCATTCCCTCTAGAGGAACACCTGACCCAGTCTTGATGTTGGGATAAAGAAATTGGACTTGCCTGGAGTGGATGCTGAGCTAATCCAACTTGGGACTTCTTGCCCTTTCTGGGGAGGAGGAAGTCTGAAGACTGACTGGGAGGGGTCAGGAGGGGGAAGGGAGTTTGAACAAGCGGATACATGGATACAAAAATGAGACTTTAGTCTATAAAAATAATAAAAAAAGAAGAGCTAGAGCTTTTGCTCTGGAAAGGAAGCTAACACATAATTCCCTGAAGGAATAAGGCTTATTGAAATAAATAGGTTCCAAGGTCATTATTTGGGGTTGAGGGTTTGAAGTAAGAAAGAAGCACATTAGACAGAAACAGTACATTCTATGAAGACGTAAAACATGATGAGTCTTAAATGGAAAAAGAGACTTAACCTTTAAAAATTTAAAAGGAACTTTATTAAGAGTAAAAATATGACATAGAAATATAGATATATGGATGATAGATAGATGACAGGTAGATAATCTCATCTGGCCTTCAAAAAGAAGGCTTTGGAACATCTCCCCAAGCAACCCCTTACCCCCACCTCAAGGAGTCTCTAGATTAGTGGTTCTCAACTTGTGGGTCATAACCTCTTTGGGGGTCAAATGATCTTTTCACAGGGGTTGCATATCAGATATCCTATATTTCAGGTATTTATATTATGGTTCATAACAAAAGCAAAATTATATTTATGAAGTAGCAACAAAAATAACTATAGTTGGGGATGCCCACCATATGAGGAACTGTATTAAAGGGTCATAGCATTGACAGGGTTGAGAGCCATTGTTCTAGACAGATCCTCAGAACAAAGGAAAAGTCTGCCTTATATAATACTTCAGTGGTGGTGGGAAGTTTCACATCATGTGATATAGTTCAACATAGCTTATATGAAAAAGAGGATTGAGGAGTCAGGCACTTTACATCAAGAACTATCAAGTCACATTACAGACTGTTCCTTAACTCAGTCCTGAGAGAGCTTCAGGGGAACCAGCCCTAAAATAGGCTGTGAGATACAGTCTAAAGGTGCAGGCCCATGATCTAACAGTAACAAAGTAACTTAGAATTGTCGGGGCATATTCAATAAAAAATAGCCTGAAATATCAGAGGACAGAGCCAAGCCATGAAGGTCAGGGAGTGGTGACTCATGAGTTTAATTCCAGCACTTTCGAGGCAGAGATCCTCTGGATCTCTGTAAGTTCAAGGCCAAGTAGAGCCAGGCGGTAATGGCACCCATCTTTAATCCTAGCTCTAGAAATGTTGAATGAGAAAGTAAAATAGCTGGGTAGGGAAAGGAATATAAGACAAGAGACAGTAGAAGTTCTTTTCCCTTTGCCTGCACATGCAGATAGAAGACTCATGGAGATAGGACCTACCTCATTCAGTCTGAAGAGTTGGCTTGGTGAGAATTGGCTATGGTTTGTTCCCTGTTTCTCTGATATTTCAGCTTTTCCCCAATATCTGGCTCTGGTTTTATTATATACTAAATAGAATCCATGCAATATAGAATATTACATAGCACATTTCAAAACTGCTGCTAAATAAGTGGTATGTGGTCTTGATATTGTTGCTGTTTTCCTTTTATCCGATATCGCATGTATTCAGTATATGCACATTTTCACTGAAATCTAATATATATATATATATATATACATATATATAGAGAGAGGCCATCTGTCATTCTATATTTGGATGACTCATAAATTGTTTATACTTAGCAGACATCATCAATGACATGGTGACACATATTATAATGGTATGAAGACAAGCCCTTGTGAGACATGTTGGTGTAGGAAATGAAAGTTTTCTTGTGTGGTAGCACATCCTGTCTCTGAGGTATGCTGTCACTGCATGCTTGGGCATGTCATCATCCCACTAAAGTGAGTGATTTAGGAGGGGTGCTTCATTTGAGTTCTGATAATGAAACTCTCTTCCCCCAAATTTATATGATAGAATTCTTGTTGGATGCAGATTATATAGAACATGGTACTTACTTTTATTTTATAGAGAAAGTAAAGGAAGCATTGCTCAGTAAGGTTGTCAAACTCAAGCCAGTTGGTCTACACTTCTGATTCTAGTCTCTCCAAACATGAATTTAACTATAAGGATATTTTTTTTCTCAAAATATTTTGCATCTCTATTTTTATTTTGGAAAATGTAGAAATTCTTGGGTCAGGGATGCCCAGGCTTTCTACTGCATAGGCTTACACCTATTTGCTTTAAAATTGTTTCCCATAATTGTAGATATTGTGTGCTGTCTAATGAAATCATCTACATCACATTCTCATCCCATACACTCCCACTTTCCTGATTACAATGTTCATTCTGCCTATGTTTTAATTTCTGTAGGGAGATGGTATGGTGAAGTCTCTTGTGTAAAAGCAGCTCAGCCCCAGTGGATATAGGGAGAAGCAATGCTCCCAGCTTCTTCCCTCAAGCTCTTTCACCTGAGGGACTAAGTTCAAGGTTGTTTAGTTATCACAGAATAGAACATCCACATGCACCGATTTCAAGTTCTTTACAGAGAGAATAATTAAGGCACACGTCTGTCGTGTAATGTTACAAAAATCGATGTTCCAAGTCATATTTATGAACAGGTGGCTTTGGGGCATGGGAATTATTGAGACAGAGCCACTAGGTAAGGAGGGCAGCCTCTGCTTGAGTTATGCGCTGTCATTAGGTTTTTCCTTTGAAGTTCTCTTCACTGACTGTTGGATACCTTCTGCAGGAGACACCTCAGTGTTCAGGGATCAGCAGACACAGGCAAATCATTTGATTCTTTAGGTTTGAGTTTGATAATTTCATTTGTTTTTTTTCAGAGAGAACAGACATAATTTCAAGGTCCAACACTTTGATGCACTAATCATAGCTTAGAATTTCTGATGAGAACACTTGGTCAGAGTCCAGTGCTGAAGCCTAAGGAATGAAGTGCCCACTGTAGCACTATTTGTTGGAGTTATCTAGGACTTTGGCATCTTTATTGAGAGAACAGTTGTTCAATTGCTCTTTGTCACTTGTGGTAGTATAAATGGTCGGATAAAAATAATTAGAATTTCTACTACTTGAGGGGTTTATTTCTTTGTATTGGGGAAATTCTAAATTTTTGCTATCCTGTTTTGGAATAAACATCAGGTTGTGGTGAGGATAGCCCTTCTATTGTGCTAGAAAAATTGTCTAAATATGTCTTATAGGCCAAGGACTGTTGTAGGCATTGTGTATATCTCCAAGAAGCAAACAAAAACTTGTTTTTTTTTATAATTATGTTATTATGATGGGTTACATTTTTTTTGTAGATGGAAATCAATTTTGTAATAAGAAAAGAAGGATTGAGAGCCAGGGTTCTGAAGGATGTTGGAGTAGATTCTGTTAAAAAGCCACATTTGTCTCTCATAGCATGCTAAGTTTTTATTGGTTTCTGAGTCTAGTGTGTTTGGGATCATAGAGAGCCTAGAAAATATTTGGTTGCAGATCAGAACTTGTTGAGCATTTGATGATTTTATGAATTTTGGAATAGGTGGGGACTGGAGAAAACACAGAGACAAAGAGGGCAGAGTGGAAATTCTCAAATCACAGCTCTGTGATAGCTCCCCAGTGGGTTTTTCTTAAGCCATCATGGTCACAAGGATGGGCATTGATATCTACTCCTCAAAATGTCATATCTGGGTAAATTCTAATAGAAGTGGCTCGTTCTGGTCTAGGCAGAATTTAGTAAGCTCTAAGTCAATTCATACAAACTATAAGTATGACTCAATATAAGCACATTTAGAATACAACCTCTGTCAGTCTTGAATGAAATGAATTTTGGAAAAATGTTTCTAACATAGATACAAGTAACATTATACAGACCTATCAGGTTGTATTTAGGAATAATATGTATATGTGTGTACACACACATGTAACATACATCAATGAAAAAAGGTTGTGAAGTAAATGTGTATACAACATTTCCATAACTAAATCATTAGGTTATTATGACTTTTTAGGTTCCTGAATATTTATTTATGTACTTTATTTTTTATAGTGTTAAGTTTTATATTTACCTAATATTTCATAAAGCAAGTGATGCCTATAATGATGGTATAGAGTTAGAATAGGCATTAGAGAAAACATTTCTGTTAATGTTAAAGCTGTTTAATTTTCTTTTTTAAAAATAATTTATTTAAATTTATCTTAAGTGCTTTGGTGTAAAGGTGTCAGATCCTCTGGAACTGGAGTTACAGTTGTGAGCTGCCATGTGGGTGCTGGGAATTGAACCTGGGTCCTCTGGAAGAGCAGCCAATGTTCTTAACTGCCAAATCATACCTCTGGCTGAGTTTCATTTCGTTAAAAGGATATGTATGCTTGTACATGTTATCTTCAACTAATTTTAGATAGTCTTTTGTTTCATTTTTGAGTCTCATCACACAGTTCTGATTTGCCTAGAACTCACTATGTAGAGCATACTGGCCTTCAACTTGTACTGACCTTCCTTTCTCTGCCTCATTAGTGATGGGATTACAGGTGAGTACATTCATCAGGCTTAAAAAAAAAAAAAACCCAAAACAGAAGACACCACCAGGTTTTAAAATTACTTTTAAAAGGCAGTCTCTCTACCCTCCCATTATCTGCCCAGGTGCCCATTCTCTATCTTTGTTAAAACCAGGCAAAATTTGAGGCTAAGTCACCCTGATCTACAGAGTCAGTTTCAGGAAAGTCAAGGCTACACAGAGAAACTCTGTTTCAAAAAACAAAACAAAAACAATAAAAAAGGAAATAAAATTTCAGTTACACATAGTCAGAAAGACTTGCAAGTTGGGTAATTTTAAGTTGCTTTTTTTTTTTTTTTTTTAAAATCCAAAGTAGGGATCTGGCTTCTCTGGGGACAGAGATGTGTACAGTACAGTGGGTCTGAACCACAGTGTTGGGTGCTTCATCCTGCCTGGCTCAATTGTTGTAAAAAGGTGGGTAGCTTTTATTTATTTATTTTTTAAAGTTTGAACTATGGGCTGGAGAGATGGCTCAGAGTTTAAGAGCACTGATTGTTCTTCCAGAGGTTCTGAGTTCAATTCCCAGAAAGCACATGGTGACTCACAACCATCTATGATGACATCTGGTAACCTCTTCTGTACACTCTATACATAATAAATAAATAAACAAATAAACAAACAAATAAATCTTACAAAAAAGAAACAGGTTTTAAAAAAATTTAAACTATATTTTACTTTGCCTCTGTGTGGACACAAATGTCATGGAATGTGTTCTAGTTCACTCTGACCAAAAGCAAGTTGAGCTATACTTCTTATTGTAAGTATTCCTGGCATGCCATATGGTGGACCCAACATGGTGCTGGGTGAAATAAGAATTCTTGGCATGTAGCAGCCATGTGGTAAAGCCAACCTGGTGCTGCATTCGAAGGCACACCCCTAGGCATGGCTACGTGGATTCACACCCATCCCTTCTTCTCTTAATAAGAAAATGCCACGTGACAGCCCTCTCTTCTCTGCCTCTCTCTGTCTTTCTCTTCCTCTTCTCCCTTACTCTTCTCCAGGTACCCGCCTCTCGGTAACTCTCTGAAAAAAACTCTCGTGTGGCATCTGGTAGTGAGTGTGTGTGTGTGTGTGTCTCCCTACGTGTGAAACTAACACTTATACTTCCTGGCAACAGTCTATCACTGAGAGAAGTCAGGACAGAAACGTGAGCAGGAACTAGAAGCAGACCATGGAGGAACTGTTGGCTTGCTCACTCACAAGTTCATGCTTAGCTAGCTCTTGTATGCAGTCTAGAGCACATGGCTAAGGAAGTCAGGCCTGCCTACTTGAATCAGCAATCAGGACAATGTTCTGCAGACGTGCTACAGGCCAGTCTAATCTAGGCAATTCTTCAGCGGAGGTTCCTTTTCCCTGGCAACTCTACACTGTGCAAGGTATACAACAAAGAGTAACGAGGCAGTGTGTGTGGCAATCAGAGGAAAAACTGCAGAAGTTGGTTCTCTCCTTCGACCTTGTGGGTCCTGTGGATCAAAGGCAGGTGGTCAGAACTGGTGGTTGGCGCCTTTTACCACTAGCCCATTTCTTGGTTTCCCAGCTGGTATGTTTTAGCCTCCTCTGAGAGGTTCACTCTCTCACAACTAGCCTTGAGTCTCAGCGCCCTTAGCAACCACCGGAGATAGAAAGCTGCAAAACTTTAATTTTCAAAATAAATTGCATACAACCTGTGATAGAAAATGAACGGTACTTTCTGTTTCAGATTTCTTAGCACAAATTTTCCATCTCTTCATTTATATTTTAAGGATTCATTAATCCAAGCGGTTAGCCATCCTCCAAGTCACTAACCAGGACGTGGGTCTCCTCTCTTCGTGCTCTGTGCTGAGGACAAGGCACGGTGGAGCTGTCTGATTGGACACTATGTTCCGGAGACTCCATTCCCGCAATGAGGAGACAGAATGAGAGCTCTGTGGTTGAGTTCATCCTCTTGGGCTTTTCTCACCTTCCTGAACTTCAAGCACATATGTTTAGAGCTTTCTTGGTCATTTATCTGATGACCCTGACAGGAAATGTTACCATTGTCACCATCATCTTCCTGGACCAGAACTTGCACATCCCCATGTACCTGTTCTTGCAGAACTTGTCTGTAGTGGAAGCGAGCTTCAGCACAGCCATTATGCCTGAAATGCTGGTGGTCCTGACCACTGAGAAAGCCACCATTTCCTTTGGGGGCTGTTTTGCACAGATGTATTTTATTCTGCTCTTTGGTGGGACTGAGTGTTTTCTCCTGGGTGCAATGGCTTATGACCGATTTGCTGCAATATGCCATCCTCTGTCCTACCCGGTGATTATGAACAAAAGGGTCTTCCTGAAACTGGTGATGTGCTCCTGGGTCTTGGGCATCATGGTGGCTACTCTGCAGACCACGTGGGTGTTTAGCTTCCCTTTTTGTGGTCCTAGTAAAATTAATCATATATCATGTGAAACCCCAGCAGTGCTAGAACTTGCATGTGCAGATACCTTCCTGTTTGAAGTCTATGCCTTCACAGGCACCATTTTGATCGTCATGGTTCCCTTCCTGCTGATACTCTTGTCTTATACTCGAATTCTGTTCACCATCCTGAGGATGCCGTCCACCACGGGGAGGCAGAAGGCCTTTTCCACATGTGCCTCTCATCTTACATCTGTCACCCTTTTCTATGGCACAGCCAGTATGACCTATTTGCAGCCCAAATCCAGGTACTCACCAGACACCAAGAAACTGATGTCCTTGGCTTACTCTCTGCTTACCCCTCTGCTGAATCCACTTATCTACAGCCTGAGAAACAAGGAGATGAAAAGGGCTATGATGAAATTATGGGAAAGAAAGGTGGCTTTATGTAACACCTGAGTAGTTGAGAAGCCATGTGGTATTTGGAAATCACCCAAGGAAACTCTACCTTAGACTAGTAACTCTTGGAAAAAGGTGATTCCTCTCTTGATTCTTTGTTTTACCAATAACATACATTTTATAGTATGATGTAACAGTCTTCAGATATTTGTGAATTTTAGATATCCAGGTTATTTTTACAGTGTTGTCATGGAGATGATGCTTCAATAAAATCTAATTTTACATATTCATGTTTGATGTTTTGTTTTCTGGGCATCCCATGGGATAAAACTGTCTTTCTAGGTATCACCTTATTCTTTCTCTCTCACCCATCTCTTACCATTCCATGTAGTTTGACCTGATATATGTCTCTGTGTTTACTTGTCTTTTCTTTTCTGGGAATTCAACTTACAGCCATATTCTGGTAAAGCAGTTGCTCTGTCCCTCTTTACTATTCTGGCCAGTATTCATTAATTTGAATTAATATTGCTGATTTACTTTTTTTTTAAAAAAAGATCACAAATGCTTTAGACTGATCAGAAGGTCCATTGAGATTCACCAATACTCAGAATGTCATCAAAATAACAGATGTACTGATAACATTTGTTTTTCCTGGAATGAAAGTTTATGAGTTAAAAAACCAACCCACACATTTATTTGGGAGACCCAGACTTGCCCTCATTTCTGTGATGGTCTCTATTTGCTTCAAGAGAAGCTTCTTTGATGAGGGTTGCTAGCTTTCCTTTTCTGTGGGTGTGAGGGTAAGATTTAGAATGTAGGAAGGAATCAAGCTGTTCTAGCAAAGTGTCTGAGTAGATTCTTTTCTAAAGTCTGTGATCTCCCTAATCCCAGGCAGTTGGCTTGGTTTCCATTACCAGGCTTGATTTTTGTCCTGCTGATTGGGTCTTAAGTCCAATTAGACAGCTGTTGGTTGCCACTGACTTGTAAATGGCATTAAAAGGATATTCTAACAGCAGTAGAATATCATTGCTGACAAATTATTGTACTCTGCAAAATAAGTAGTAGATAAGATTTTTAATGCCTGAAAACCAAATAATAAATACCTAAAATAGCAGAAATTTCAATTTTCTTGTTCTAGTTATTAATGTATACATAATAAAAATTATCATAGCCAGGGCTCTTCCTCCGTCCTCCTTCACAGTGAGCCAGTCCTGGGGAGCTGAGTGCCAGCTCTAATTTAAGCAGTAATACGTTGAGTGAGAAAGAGATTAAAGGCTATTTTATAAATCAAAAAAAATTATTATGTACTTCATAATCATAGGCAAATGCATGGCATATATATATATACATATATATATGTAGCTATAGTAAGAACAAAAATGTGCAAAGAGGCTGGAGAGACTTCTTAGCAGTTAAAAATAACTGGTTGTTCTTCCAGAGGACCTGGCTTCCAGTGCCAGTACCATGGCAGCTCACAACCATCTATAAATATATTTCTTTGGCTTCTGTGGCCATTGCAGATGCCATGCAGGCAACACACACACACACACACACACACACACACACACACACACACACACAAAATCTGGCCACATTCATATATTTATAATAGAGTACATAGTGCTTATTTTTCTTCTAACTAGAAGTTAATTTAAATACTTGATCCAATAGTATGGGGTGTGTGTGTGTGTGTGTGTGTGTGTTTGTATGCATCCTATTTTGGAATAATTTCGCATCTAACATATGTATATGCATTAGAATAGACAAAACCAATGGACTATGGTCTATTGGTCCACACATGACCATGGTCCATAAAAACAATTCAGCTCTCTGCTGTTTGTTAATGATTTACAGAGTCGTACCATGGATAATACATGTCTTCAGCTTGCTGTGTCTGTGTCTGCCTTGCTCCCTCATCTTTCCTGGGCAATCTCTTCTGCCTCTTAGAACTTCACAGAAGACTAGTAGGCCCCATTCCATTTCCATGATGTCAAGAGTGATCTTTTTTTTTTCTTCTTCTTTATTTTGTATTTATCAAAAACCAGTAAAATGAATTTAAAATGCTGAGAAGTTAACAATAACTATAAAGAGGATAAGAATCATAAGCATGGCTTATCAAGGGTGGTAATGCAAATAAGATTGCTACACATATATTTACTTTGTGTTCAGCTTTCCCTCTGAATTTTTTTTTTCCATCCCTGTATATCCTTATTCAAGGTCCCTTCACCCTCCCACCACATCTGGTCATTTTTCTTCTCTGCAACTCCCCATCCCCTCCCTGGGCAGGGAGCAGACAGTCCTATGGTCTCACTGACCCAATAATGCTTGAATCAGTCTCCACTCCTGGCCAAATCCAGTTTTGTCCCCCCTCCCTCAAGAGTGAGTCTGGTGTTCCTATAGTTGGAGTGGGGTTCGAAGGGTCAATCCAGGATGTTTGTGATCCCAAGCTGTTCAGTGGTTGTGGTATGCCGCTTGGGCATGTTTGGCTTTTTTTCTTGTTTGTTTGTTTAGAGACCACTAATGAGTGAGTACATCCCCTGCTTATCTTTCTGAGATTGTGATACCTCTCTCAGGAAGATATTCTCCAAATCCATCCATTTACCTGTGAATTTTAGGATATCATTTTTTCTTACTACTGAATAATATTCCATTGTGTAAATGTACCACAGTTTGTTAATCCATTCTTCAGTTGAGGGACATCTAGGTTGTTTCCAGGTTCTTGCTATTACAAATAATGCTGCTATGAACATAGATGAGCTAATACCTTTGGAGTGTGAATGTGCCTCTTTAGGGTATACACCCAGAAGTGGTATTGCTGGGTCCTTGGGGAGATTGATTCTCAATTTTCTGAGAAAATGTCATATTGCATTCCAAAGAGGCTGAACAAGCTTACACTCCCACCAACAGTGGAGGAGTGTTCCCCTTGCTCCGCATCCTCTCCAACATAGGCTGTCATCTGTGCCTTTTATCTTAGCCAATCTAACAGGTGTTAGGTGGTATCTCAAAGTTGTTTTGATTTGCATTTCTCTGATGGCTAAAGATGAAGAGCACTTTTTCAGGTGCCTTTCAGCCATTTGTAGTTCCTCTGCTGAGAATTCCCTCTTTAGATCTGTACCCCATTTTTTGATAGGGTTATTCAAGGTTTTGGGCTCTAAATTCTTGAGCTCTTTATATACCTTAGAGATCAGTCCTCTATCACTTGTAGGGGTGGTGAAAATCTTTTCACATTCTGTAGGCTGGCGTTTTGTCCTATTGACAGTGTCCTTGGCTTTGCAGAAGCTTCCCAGCTTCAGGAGATCCCACTTATTGATTGTTGGTCTTAGTGCCTGTGCCACTGGTGTTATATTTAAGAAGTGGTGGCCTGTGCCAATTTGTAGAAGTGTATTTCCCACTTTCTCTTCTATCAAGTTCAAAGTGGTTGGGG
>PVIH01019725.1:0-34525 GCA_004025045.1 Sigmodon hispidus
GTATCCTGCTACATTGCTGAAGGTGTTTATCAGCTGTAGCAGTTCCTTGGAAGAATTTTGTGGGTCACTTATGTATACAATCATATCATCTGCAAATAGAGATAGCTTCACTTCTTCTTTTCCAATTTGTATCCCCTTAATCTCTTTTCGTTCCCTTATTGCTTTAGCTAAAACTTCGAGAACTATATTGAATAGATAAAGGGAAAGAGGACATCCTTGTCTAGTTCCTGACTTTAATGGGATTGCTTTGAGTTTTTCTCCATTAAGTTTGATACTGGTTGTTGGCTTCTTGTAAATCGCCTCTATTATATTTAGGTATTCTCCCTGTATTCCTGATCTCTCCAGGGCTTTAATCATAAAGGAGTGTTGGATTTTGTCAAAGGCTTTTTCCACATCTAAGGATATGATCATGTGGTTTCCTTCCTTTAGTTTGTTTATATGATTGATAACTTTTACAGTTTTTCATATGTTAAACTAGCCCTGCATTTCTGGGATGAATCCTACTTGGTCGTGGCAGATGATATCTTTTATACATTGTTGTATATGGTTTGCCAAAATTTTGTTGAGAATTTTCACATCAATATTCATGAGGGAAATTGGTCTATAATTCTCCTTCTTTGTTGTGTCTTTGAGTGGCTTGAGTATTAGGGTGATTGTGGCCTCATAAAGGCATTTGACAATATTCCTTCAGTTTCTACTGTGTGAAATAGTTTGAGGAGTAACGGTAGTAATTCTTCTTTCAATGTCTGGTAGAATTCGGCTCTGAAACCATCTGGACCAGGGCTTTTATTTTTGGGGAGGTTTTTAATGACAGCTTCAATTTCCTTAAGGGTTATAGGCCTGTTTAGGTAATTAATCTGATCTTTATTTATTTTTGGTAGCACATCCTATCTGTTAAGTGGTACAATGTTTGCATATACTCTAAGCAGATACTCTGCATGCTTTCAATCTTCCCCAGACCACTTATAACAGCTAATATAACATGAATACTATGAAGAAAGCTAGTATATTTATAGTCTTAAGACAGGAAACTTAAGATTCTGCTCTCAATTACTAGGGTAAGTAAGCTAGACTTACTAACTTAATATGGAAATTAAATCAAGGTAAGTTGAGAGTTGCCGCAGCAAGTCTGAGATTGTGACAATTTTGTTGAAATCAATTAGGCTTTTTATTCCTTTTTCAGGAAAACAAAACAGAATATAATAGTAATTTGCAGGTTTAGTACAGTTGTAATTACCAGAACACAGTGAAGTTTGCCAGTCATACAGAATACAAGATCAATCTCTAAGACTAGTTGTCTTGTCAAGTCTTTAAGCTTTCTTTACTATTAAAGGAAAATAGAGAAAAACACAAAGCTTCTTGAACTGGAAGGAAAACAATTTCTCAGGAGCCCTGGGACAATGACCTAAAAATCTTAAGCAAGATGTCTCTCAAGGCAGCTAGGCCAGGCCAAATCCATAGCTCATTGCAAGGGAAAAAAATCCATAATATTAAACACAGACTCAGACTCAATTATTCAAATATTTTTAATTCACTCCTGTATGAATTTGAAGATTAAGAATTAAAGGATGTTAAGAGCTAGCTTTGGTATATTAAATTGCAATTAAAATGTGAGGGTCAACTTAATCTAACTAATTTTTTATGTGAACTAAAATTTTATGAAGCCATATCTCTAAATAAAAGATTATTCCCTGATTAAAATTTTGATGATTGTGCAGATGTTTGAATGTGTTAGGTTCTCAGCCAAGTTAGCTTAGCTTATATTAGGTCCCTTAATAGTTGCTCACTGATACCTCTGTGCCTGACATAATATCCTTGACTTATAACTTGAAATATTGTGCAGTACATTAAAAATATAGACTTCCAGCAATACTACTATTGGGCATACACCGAAAAGACACACATTCACACCCCAAAAGCTTTAGCTCAACTAGGTTCATAGCAGCATTATGCGTAATAGCAAGAACCTGGAAACAATCTAGATGCCTCTCAACTGAAGAATGGATTAACAAACTGTGGTACACTGACACAATGGATGGAGTACTACTCAGGAGTAAGAAAAAATAATATTCTAAAATTTGCTGATAAAGGGATGGATTTGGAGAATATCTTCCAGAGCAAGGTATCACAAATCCAGAAGGATAAGCAGGGGATGTACTCAGTCATTAGTGGACTTTAAGTAAAAACATTCTTATTTCATTGAAAGATGATGGATGAATAAAGTGATTTAAGACACACACACACACACACACGCACACGCACACGCACACGCACACACACACACGCACACACGCACACACACACACACAAAGAAACATTCTGGTTTGAGTGTGGAAGAGTTGCTTAGAAATCTGTGGTGGCCATAGTGCATCTGTGGGCATTAGCTGTGATCTACTGTGCTTTTACTCATCTGCAGCTGAGCCTAACCTGGCATGAGACACTTTAGATTTTATTGTTTATGTTGCATGTATTTTAGACAAAAGAGAAGTTTTATTACTGTATGGGTTGATTTGTTTTGTTTTGTTTTCTGCTATCCTGGATGTTTTTCTTTTTTATATATAAAGTTTGATATTGATTTTCAAAAAAAATAAAGGAAAAAGTATAGACTTCTACCAACACAAATACTAATATTGTCATCAAACAATATCTGACTAGTACATATTTTCCCACGTTGTTCTAAAACACCTAAAGTTATGTTTCATTCAATGTATTTTAAAAATGCATTGATTATAAATTTCTTTGTGTAGTCACTATGGAAACATTCTCTGTCTTGAATGTGGTAAACTTTTGTTCTAATTGCTCAGAAAATAGTCATTAGCTAGGTAACAGGAGAAAGTTAAGAGAGACATTCATAGATCTCCCTGGGAAGGAGAAATAGAGAAGACCTCTTGAAAAAATTGTGATAATATGTGGAAATGGAGTGAGTGGAAGTGAGAGGAGAACATGAGAGAATGAGATGATGTGTGTGGGAAGAATAAGAGAGAAAGCAATGAAGTGAATATACTGACAGAAGAAGCCATTATGTGGTTAGAAAGAAATCTGATACTAGGATATCCAAGAACCCACAAGATAAGCCTAGCTAAGACTTCAAGCAATAGTAGAGAGGGTATCTAAACTGGCCTTTCTCTATTGTCATATGAATGATCATTATATTAACCTTCATCCATGGTCATTATAGAACCTTCATATATCTGCTGATGGAGGCAGATGCAGAGATCCATAGATAAACATAAGCTTAAGCTTATTGGATCAGCTGAAGAGAGGGAAGTGAGGTTATATGAGCAGGGAAACTGTGATAATAATGAGAAGACCTATCTAGTAGTCTTGCGCTATTGGGAACTCTCAGATTCTGAAATGAGAGTTGGTGAACATTCATAAAAAGGATCTGGACCCTCTGAATACAGATGACTGTCAAAAGAAAAGGGCAGTTTCTGGAGCCTCTTACACTCTGACCGGAGTCTATCCAGGGTTCATGAACTGGCTCCTCAAAGCCCATGGCTACTGTGAAAACACCTTTCTCAGTCTTGATATTTGGGTAAAGGACTCAGATTCTACTTCAACAGGATATGCAGACCAAACTGACTCACTTTAGGATTTCTTGCCTTCTCTGAAGAAGTAAAGGGGAAGGGGGAGAGAACAGGCTGAGGGAGGACTTTGAGAAGGAACAGGAGAGGGAGCAGTAGTTGCTATAAAAATAAATTTTAGCAAAATTAAAGAAAAAGTAAAGTTTCTTATGATGGTAATTTTACTGAGTACAGAGATCAAAATGGAGAAAGCAGAAAGAACATAAAATTTAAATAGTAGTCTACAAGGATTGAGTGCCCATGACCTTATAAGTGGATTGGACACCCACATCTATTGATGGATCATCAATTGGGCATCATGTGCTAATAAAGATTGGTCAAATTATGATGAATTCAAAATTTAAACAATTTTTTTATTTGTTCATTTATTTAATTTTTTCTTTTGGACAGTAGCAAATCACCAAAAGTAGAAGGAAAATGTGAAAATAATGCAAAGATACATTCTATCAGAAATTCAGAAGTCAGTTCTTCTATAGCTGCTGACACTAAAGTAGTAAACGTGGGTAATAAAGTTAGTAACTTGATGCTTCTTTAGAGGTCAGCTGTGATGTGAAGGAATAAGAGGGGCATAAGGATTAGAGCATGAACTGTAGAAAACTCCCGTGATTAAAACTCCAAACGTTCAGCGGCCAAGAAGAAGAGAGGCATGTTCTGTATATGATGCTGCCACAGTGGTGATCAGAGTAGAAGAAGCGTGGGGCAGATACAAAGCAGGAGTCAGTGGGTCCTTGTACACTGGCTTTCTTACCCACTAAACTCTGTCTTTCTCATCAGTACTGTGCTATTCTTATAGCTGAGTTAAGGAAATGCACCTCCAAGAATTTGTAGCAATAACTTTCTTACTTTTAGAAGTCCATAATTAGCCTTGGACAAAAGAGTGAACTGGAAGGTAGAGCAGAAAGTTTAAAAGAACATTCGTACCTGAACACAATACAAAATGAAGAAAAGATTAAGAATTCAAATGAGAAATTTTAAAGCAAATCAATTAATTAAGGATCTATGAAAAGAAAGTAGGAACTAGAGCTTAAATTCATTGCATGTTTTTGTTTTATTTTGTTTTTTAATGACGATAAAGAATGCTCACAGTCCCATAGAGATGAGACAATTGTCTACTTTATGTCTCCAGTTATTAGAGAGAAATCTATGTATCTGGACACTGCCCAAATAGCAGGAGCAGTACACAGATAGAAGTAGAATTCTTTATTAACAAATTACCCCTTTATCTGTGGGGAAAAGAATGTGTAAAAAACATATGAAACACATAAATGACAAAAAAGACGTCTTTACTGGATTAGATTTTCCTAGTTTTCTGCCTGGTGCTTTTAAATGTAACTACAAGCATCTTCATTTAAATGATTAAATTCTAGATATCACTAAGTTACAAAAACTAGAAATTTCAGCCTGGTGGTAAAAGTTTGAACTTGGAGAATAAATCTATATTTCTTAATGTTAAGAAAATCAACGAAAAAGACTTGAGCATGAAAACTTGACTGAGTTGATGGGACATGTGTAGTTTTGCTTTGTATTTATGCCATTGCAAGGATATTTTCTTGTGATGGATACAACTATCTATCCTACACCCTAACACAGCCTGCCTCTTCATAATTCTCACATGGTATGTTTCATAATGGTGTTTATATTTCTACCCCCCCAAAATTGTTTTTTGTTTGTTTTTGCTCTGCTTCAGAACCAACAGATATAACAAAGAATAGATGTAGCTGACTCATCCACTATCATTTGGTACTTGGCTCTCTATATGGTATTGCTAAGGAAGATGTGTTAGGGAAATCATAGAGATAGTGAACTTGAGACTTCGTTCCAGGTTTTGTAAGTTCTTTTCAGAACCCAACAAATAGTTTAGTAGTGAGATTAAGTTAGAAACTAGAGGGGAACAAAACAGAGAGAAGTAATGAAAAAGGAGGAAAAGAAAGCTCATCCTACAGAGTGAAAAATTAAAGTACAAATTGGAACAAGAAGAGTTCAGACTCCTCCGAAGAAATTACATCCTTAGAATTTCCAATATTTCATATTATGGGAAAACTACAATGAGAGGAATTACAGATATGGGTCAGGATTTTCTTTCTTGTTGGATTTATTTATAATTTTCTTCCATATATTCCTGTTCCCTTCCCCTTCCCTTCTCCCAATCTCTCCCAGTAAATTTCCAGCCTCCTTCCTCCCCATCCCCTCTACAAAAAGGGCAAGAAGTCCCAAGGTGGGTCAGTTCAGCATGGAGCATCTACTCCAGGCAATCCACATTCCCTCATCCCAATCTGAAGACAAGGTTAGACACTCCTCTGCAGGAAATGGGCTCCAAGGTGCAAGCCCATACACAGGAAGTCAATGTGATCTCACCCCTCCAGGCTCCACATACTGCCCATGCCAATCAACAGTTGCCTACTCTTGGAGAGCCTAGCTCCTGTTCCAGGTGGCTCCCCAGTGGCTGTTGTTGATTCAGTGATCTCCCCAGAGCTCCAGCTAGCTATCTCTATGGAACTCCTCTTCATAATCCCTATCCCCTTGCTCATACAGACTCTCCCACTCACACCTACCACACACACACACACACACACACACACACACACACACACACACACACACACACACACACACACACTACTCTTGGCCCAGTGCTCAGCCATGGATCTCTGCCTCCACCTTTATTCATTATTGAGTGTAGGTTCTTTGATAATACTTTGGTTGGTTCTTCATTTAATTTTTGGAAAGTCCGGTCTAGACAACATTCCAACTATTGGTTGGAGACCTAGATGGGACATCCTGTGAGTTCTTGGAGGTTTTCCTAGCACCAGCCTCTTTCCATCCCCACGTTGGCTTCCTCTATCAAGATAGAAATCTCTGTTTTTCTCCCATGCCTATCTTTCTGGGCTTGTGATACTTGCGCAGGAGGATATTCTCCAAATCCTTTAAAAAAAACCTGGACTGAAGAATGAATTAACAAACTGTGGTACATCTATGAAATGGAGTACTACTCAAGGGTCCAAGCTTTTCAAATAAAGTTTTCTAATTTTGTGTGAGATTTAAGATGTAATGGCAACAAACATATGATAAAAAACAACCTCCTTTTCAAGGCTAAAGGTACTGAAATGATAAAGCAGAGAAAAGCTCACAGAGTGTCCCTCAGTTCCATTGGTTGGAACCATCCTGAGTACTAGGTCTTCAGTGATCCAGTGACATATGATGTCTTACAGTGACACAACTCTGCAGTGGCACCAGCCTTTAGCCACTAGGATGTTAAAGTATTTTTATGACAGCGTAAACTCCTTCAGTTCTTAACTAAAGTGGTTACTTACAGCTTTAAACCCATTTTCTTCATTGCCATAACCCTTTAGGATTTTAAGGGAAAATAGTATTACTGCCAATTACATATCATGCATTTAATTAGTGATGGTAATTTTTTCATTAAAATTATTAGAGGGAATTCAAGAAATGTAGTAAGTATCATTTAAAATTAGTGTTTCTACTAAAAAATGATTATTAAGTATTCCACTAATAATGTCTATTTTATGTGAAAACATGTAAAATTTTATTAATTTTTGTAAAATATAATGTAGCATATTTTAAAGCTAGTATTTAGATAAATCTGATGAGTTATTTTCATAGGCCAATATCAAGCAAGGACATTTCAATTATTAAACTCTTCAGTTTAATGACTATTTGAGGTATAAAATTCTGGTTCTCAAAGAATTTAGAAGTTCTACAGTCATAGTTTCATTAAACATTTCAAAACAATTCTACAATATAAACTTTCATTCACTGTTTTTTCAGCTAACTAGTATTTAAATTAAAACTTTATTTTTTAATTTTTTTAATTGAAATGTTTTTTCCCATACCCACCACTGCTCCATCTCCAGACCCTTCTCCTAGTTATCCCCCAGCTTCTCCTCCCCTCCCCCTCCAGCTCCCTGTTCACTTCCCAGAGAAGGCAAAGTATCCCAAGGTGAGTCAATTCTCTCTGGCATTTCCAGCTGATGTTTTTTTTATCCACCTCCAAATCTCAAGGCTGAGAAAAGTGTTTCCCCAAAAGACATAGGCTTTGAGGAGCCAGTTCATGAACCTGGGATAGACTCTAGTCCCATTGCAAGATTCTCCAGAAACCACCCATGCCTTTTGACTGTCGTCTACATTCAGAAGATCTAGATCTTTTCCATGTAGGTTCATCTGCTATCATTTCAGAGTGTGTGAGCCCTGAATAGCATACGACTGTCTACTCCATGAGTTTCCCCATTATGATTCCAGTCACTCTTCTTCTAGTGTAATTTCTCCTCCCTCTATTCAGCTAGACCAGTAGCTCAACTTGGTATTTAGCTTTGGATCTCTGCATCTGCCTTCATCAGCTGCTGGAAGAGGATTCTATAATGGCAACTGGGGTGGTCAGTCATATGATAATAGGGAAAGGCAAGTTTAGGTGCCCACTCCATTATTGCTTGGATTCCTAGCCATGCTCATCTTGTGGGTTCTTGGATGTTCTCTAGCACCATATTTCTCTCCAGTCACATGCTGGCTTGCTATATCAGGATATTTACTTTGCTCTCTCCCTCTGTTACTCTCTTCCCACCATTCCATTCTCTCAGCTCCCATTGCTCCCCCCTCATTTATGATCATAATTTTCTCAGAATATCTCTATTTCCCTTCCCATGAGGATCTATGGATGTGTCTTAACTTTCTCCTGTTACCTAGCTGCTGCTGCTGCTGCTGTGTGTATGTTTGTGTGTGTGTGTGTGTATGTTTGTGTGTGTGTGTATGTGTATTGTAGCTTTATTATCCTTTGCTTTACATCTAAAATCCATTTATAAGTGAGTGCATACCAGGTCCATTTTTCTGGGTATGAGTTATTTCAGGATGATACTCTCCAGATTCACTCATTTGTCTGCAAATTTCAGGATGTCTTTTTTTTTTTCCATTGTATAAATGTACCACATTTTAAAAAAATCCATTCTTCAATCAGTTGAGGGGCATCTAAGGTGTATCCAGGTTCTGGCTATTGCAAACAATGCTAATATGCTAATATGAACATAGTTGAGCTAAAGCCCTTACAGTAAGAATGTCCTACCCTTGTGTATATGCCCACTAGTGGTATTGCTAGATAATTGGATAGATTGATTTGCCTTTTTCTGAGGCACCCCATACTGATTTTCTCAACTGGTTGTACAATTTTACATTCATACCAGCAATGAAGGAGTATTCCTGTTGCTCCACATCCCCTCCATCATAGATTGCCATCTGTATTTTTGATCTTAGCCATTCTGACAGGTGTAAGATGGTATCTCAGAGTGAATTTGATTTCCCATTCTTAGATGGCTACATGTTGAGCAATACTTAGTGTCTTATAGCCATTTGGAGTTATAATTAGAATTTTCTATTTAGCTCTGTACTCCATTTTCCAATTAGGTTTTTTATTTGTTTGGTTGTTTGGTTGATTGGTTGGTTTTACCTCTAGTTTTTTTTTTTTTTTTCCTTATATTTTATGTCAGACATATGATTGGCAAAGATCTTTTCTAATTTGTGGGCTGGTGTTTTGTCTTATGAAAAATTTCCTTCGTCTTACAGAAGCTCCTCAGTGTCTCTGCTACTGGTATTATATTTAGAAAGTGGTCTCCTGTGCCAATGCCTTCAAGGATATTTCCCATTATCAGTTTCAGTGTAACTGGGTTTTATGTTGAGATGTTTGATTCATTCGAATTTGAGTTTTATGCAGGGTGATAGATCTGGATCTATTTGAAATATTCTTCATACCACCATTGAGGGCAAGAGAGATGGCTCAGCCATTGAGGGCTAGGCTCACAAACAAAAATACAAAAACTTTATTTTTAGAGTCAATAGCATGTCCATGGATATATATAAGTGGTTGTAAAAAAATCTAAAAGTTGACATTAATTTCAATTAAAACAAAAAAGTAATTGACATGTCCTTATATAGATATTAAACAATATGATTTATATTTATTAGCTAATGCTGCCAATATCTTACATTAATTGTATTTAATTTTGTACTCATAAAATTATAATGTCACCAGATAATGGTTTCACACAAAATTAAAAAGTAAAAACAAATCAAGTTTCATGAGATATATTTTAAAATCATATTAATTTATAAAATGACAAACTGATAGACAGTCTTCATAGATGAATAATTTCCATGTGGGCTACTACAGTTTTGGACTTTGTTAATTTTCAGCATTGGACAATTTGTACAAATGAACAAAGTACAAATTTTATATTCTCTGGACAGCTGTAGAAGACAGGGACCCTAAAAATCTCTCAAATAAACTAGAATAAAAGCAGAATACAAAGAACATAAATATTTAGACTTTAAAGAAAACTATTATGAAGGAGTGAGTAAAGAATGGTCTCCTGCATGATGCGCAAGGGAGAAAAAAAAAAAAACACTACAAACAAAAACAAAACATGTGTACACAGACCTCTAATGTTCCTTCACTTCTCACTCTTCAGCACAGATTTTACTAATAAATATAAGCATTCTTCTTGAAACCCTCATTTAGCTCTAGATCTATCTTATTTAAATATTAAAAAAATAAAATATCCTATCCCATAATTTTACAACTATACCCTTTTTTGCTAGGAGTGTGTGTGTGTATAACTAACAGAATTATCTATCTAGTATTTGACTATCTAGCTGTCTATCTAGCCACCTACCTATGTAAATATAAGAATAATCCATTTAAATCTTTTACAGGGTTGGAAGAGACTTTGTCTAAACATATGTATATCAGGCTGTGTAGACCCAAGAAATGTGGATGCCTGGTTCATGAAGTAGATGCCTCATAAAAAAAGGAGACCAGCAATCCACTGCATGCTCATGGCTATAGATCTGAAAGTTATAAGCAAATTGTAAAGAAGAATTGGAGAAATAAATGGGTCAGGATGTGTCCTCTGTCTGTGCCCCTGCCCTAACTACACTCCTAAAATCTACATGTTTTTCTTTTCCCAGGGAAATTCCTGTGTCCCCATTAGTCACTTCCTCTATACCAAACGTTCTGAGTCTACTTTGTGGCATGCCTATCACTTACTTAACAGCTAATATCCACATATAAGCAAATACATACCCTCTTTATCTTTCTGGGTCTGTATTACTTCACTTAGAATGATATTTATTCTAGTTCCATCCATTTGCCTGCAAATTTCATGTAATTCATGAAAAAAGTGCTCTTTTATTTTAATTTGAATAAACCAAATTGAAAAGTACACTAAACCATTTTAGTGAAATAGTCCTTAGATATCACCCTTGAAGTAAGAAAGGATGAAAAACATTTTAAAATGGAATTTTGTAACATTATGAGCAAAAAGCTGAGTGGCTAAGCAATCGACTGAAATCACTTACCAAAGGTCCCAGGGATTATTTCCCACTGTGCTAAGAGAAACTTGCTACTAACAATACTCACAGGTGCTATAAAGCTAAGCCAATATCACCAGGGAATAAAAATAAGTCAGAGTGAAAAGTAGAAATGAATAGTAAAAGCAAAGTATTATAGCCAGGATTTATGAGATTTATATTTTTGACAAGCAAAGATAAAACTTTTTTCAACTGAAATATTAAATGAATTGTTAAATTTATAGGCTAGAAGACCAGTAGGAGAGTTATTTAAAATATATTTTATAGAATGGTGGTATATTCATATATTCTCTCTGGGATACTATCCAAATTACATACATGTGGCACATAAATAGCATACATGTAGCTGTCTAAAAACAAGCCATTTTAATGTTAATTTTAGTGTATTGAAATGGGTCTCTAGGATGCAGAGTACCTAAATTTAGGATAACTGTGTCTATTGTTCTACAAAGAAATTTGGCAATATTCCCATAACCTGCTTACATTTCCTCTTTTTATATATTTGTATTTTTGTATGTATTAAAGTAGATTTTTCCCTCAAATATTATAGCTTATAGTTTCAAACCATACAATATAATCTAAATACAGTTTTCCCTACTTTCAGTTCCCCTCATCACTTTCTACTTGTTATCCCCTCCAGATCCACATGCATAGAGCCTGGTGCAGAGGAGTGTAGACATTATGCCTGGTGCTTCAGTTTCTGTGAACTCATATGCACTTCATTTAGTTGAGTCAGAGGCCCTTCTTCTCTTAGTGTTCTCCATCCCCTCTGGCTCTTAGTCTTTAGCCTCTTCTTTTAGATGTTTTCACTGATCACATTTCATTTATGAAGCTATCTTACTACATAATAATTCTATTGGTGTATGGCAACATGCACAGTCAAGTAGAATTTCTCAGAAGGAGATTTGAGTGCTGAAATAATAAGAGGTTACCAGGCAGTTTGATCCTGAAGAGGATTTGAAATGCTATTCCCATCAGAAATCTAAATAGTTTTCTATGTAGTTCACTAATAGTTGATGGTATTATTTTTCCTGACACAAATCAATATTCCCAGAAAAGTAATCATTAGTGCTAATTATATTCTCTACTTTCCTCTCCTCATGTCTTCCATCTGTGTATCTCTCCCTACATGTATCAATCTGTTGTATGAGTTGTTTATTCCTGCCTCTCCTACTAACTCTGTGTGCCTGTGGTGTCTGTATATGACTGGTATCTGTCTATTTCTAACAAGGCACTTCTATTTCAAACCAATGAGCTGCATAAAAGGTATCACCCAATGGAAGAAAAGAGATACAGAATTCTTTATTAGAGTTTTTACAAGGGATTAAATTACTATCTTCAAAGGATTCCAACTGATGCCAGAAATAAGCATCATTGTTTATCAATCAATATCTATAGAAGATTAACTTCAAATTTTATGTTAAACTTCAGGAAGTTTCTATCAACTTCTGTATTTGTTATTTTCAGCAAATGATGCTCCAGTATTATACAGAGTTAGGGCATGACAAAACCTGAGACTACAGATATGTATCAACTTAAATTGGAAAAAGTTCATTACATGTTAAACCAAGAAAAGTAAGGCTAGTTTCTAAAATGTTTTTAAAGACAGACTAAACAAATTATTTGACTATACAGTTGGCTAGCACCAGTTTTAAGTCTTAAATAATTTCAAGATATATTGTGAACTTTGACTGTGAGGTCGAAAAGCTTTCCAGTATTGTAGAGTACAAGGGATGTTTTCAGAATAGTGCATTGTCACAGTTATTGATGGAAATATTAACTGTAATTTACAAATAATAATTTTCAATATGAAATCTTATCAAGATGTTTTCATAGCCAAAATTTAATGAAGAAAAAAATTAAACAACAAATTTAATTAATTATAAAATTAAAGCACTTTTCACAAAAAGGAGTTTTTATTTAACATTAACATAGATTTTTAAAAATTAGGTAAGAATATTGAAATGACATTTACATTTTCTTTTGAAAACTTAGTAAAATTGTTCCAGTAGTTACCAACTTTATACAGAATGAAAAGTAATACCCTTCCATGGAAAACCTAAATTTTCAAAGAATCCGTAGTTTTGATCTGTTTTAGTCACAGAATCTCTAGGCTTAGCCAAGAGGCTAAGCTGGATCAAAGCCTGTCTCCCTGAACTATTTCAAAAAGAGAATGATTAATCATGTTTACTAAAAATTGAGAAAGAAGACCCAAAAAGCATATCTCTGGCTGATGCAGATGAAATCTTTGCATGAACATTGGTAGAAAGAGTGTCTTTTAATAGTGTTTTTTTCTTAATGAATATGCCTTAATGTGTAATTTTGATAGTCTTTAGAAATAAATGATTACTATGATTCAGTTTTTATACCAATTTCAATAAAACTTAGTATGAAATATTTGTGAGTTTGTATACATTTTACCAATGATTGCAATATTATTATAAGTTTCTGTTCATCTAAACCCAAACAAAATAAAATTTTCTGACAAATTATTCAATGAAATCATGACACAGACACCTACACTTACAAAAAAAATGGATTAAAGGTCAAGTGAAATTTTTATTCATTTTAATTGGCAGCAAATTATATCCTGTACAATATTTGAAGTTTAACAATTCTTAGTCATTAATTGTATATATTTATAGAAAATTACATAGTTTTATGGTAGCAAGCTAAGTACTTAATTTCTTCTGTTTATTAATAAAATTTATAACACAATGAAAACCATAGCAACATGCATTTTTACTTTCAATCTATGACGAATATTAATATTATCATTATATTTAAAGTTGCCTTGCATTTCTAGTGAACGAATGAAAATATATAATGATTTCAATAGGGATCGAATTGTATCACTAGAAGTTTGAATAGAACTAGCATGTTTTTTGTATCCATCTACACAAAAGTGTCCATTTAATGTTTGTTTAGCTTGACTTCTTTTTCATTTTCTTATATCTTAGAGATGATCATCTTTACCAAGTAGACTTTGCATTGATTTCAATATATCCTCTGTTTCTTTTCCCTGATAATTAATTATTCTCCTCACTTTTCTCTCTATTTCCTTCCATCCTTCTTTCTTTCTTTCTTTCTTCTTTTTTCCTATCTGTCTTCCTTTCTTCCTTCCTTATTTTCTTTCTCCCTTCTTCCCTCCTTCCTCCTTCCCTCCTTCCTCCTTCCCTCTTTCTCTTCCTCCTTCCCTTCTTTTATTCCTTTTTTCCTTTCTTTTTATTGGTAAAGAATTTCAGCATCACTAATTAAAGAAATAACAATGCTATAGTAACCTACGACCTCAATCTTTATAGAGTGCATAATAGAAATAATAGGATATACATGTGTGAAGACAGAATAAAGTGAACTGTTAGTAAGAAAGTAAATTAGTTCCATTATCAGCAGTGATATGGTGATTATTGAGAGAGCTAGGTTGCAGGGGGGACCTTGAAACACACTGCTCTATCATAAATGTATTCATCAAATCCTTCCTCTCAGGGAACCCCACCAAAAAGGAAGCAGCAGATTAGAAAATAAAGAAAGAATAGAAGACACTAGAAGAAGAAAGCCCTCTAAAACTGTAGGGCAAAGCTCAGCTCACACAAACCCATTGAGACAAAAGCAGCAAACATGGGAATTACCTGAGTCTGCACCTCATCTACTCTTAGAACCTGTTCTTGTCTAATGAGGAACAGAAAAAGAGTGTATTTGCGTGGGAGAGGAGATTGGAATGATCTATGAAGTGTAGAGCAAGGAGGAATTGTATTGAGACTATATAGTATGAGAAAGGATTCTGTTTATAATTAAAAGGGAAAAGAAAAGTCTCCTTGGGAATTAAAAAGAAGAGATAGTGATATGAAGACCTCTCAAAATATTAAACAGAGAATGAGCATGTGGTTTAGCAGTCCTATCCCTGGGTATAAATGCACAGGAAATAAAATCAGTATTTTAAAGAAACTACCATGTTCAATAAAACATATCTAAAACAGCTAACACATGAAATCAACTTCATGCTTATCAGAAGATGGGGGAGAAAATGTACCAATATTTATATATTTATTATTTAAAGTAAAATGTTCTGAAAGTTTCAGAGAATAAAAATGCAATCAAGAAATATGATTTTATTTCTGATGATCTCTAAGTAAATTTAGACAACTTTATAAATTTCTGACAATAAAATTAACATCACTTGTGAATGTATTAATAGCCAATAAATTCTGACTTTGTAGAAAGATACAAGCATACATGTATGTTTCTGACATGGAGTTCTCACCATATGTAGTTAAACTTTTCTGTCTTGTTGTAGTATCAGATATTGAAAAACAATTATTAAAATATGTAATTATATTTTTTAATTATCTGTTGTTCATTTTATTCTATAAGTGTGTGCACTTCAACTATTAAAAAACCTTTTTTTCTTCAGATTTTTTCCTCTTACATACTTTTCCCTGTCCCCATTTTGTCGCTTTTGCTCCCCCAGCCTACTCCCTGCTCAAAACCCCATTCACTTTTCTTTTTTCTTTTCTTTTTTTTTTATTATTATTATAAACAAAGAAGTCACACTTTCTATCCTTGTGTATCCTTATTCAAGGTCCCTTCCCCCTCCCACCACATCAGGTCATTCTTTCTTTTCCACAACTCCCCATCCTCTCCATGGGCAGGCCGCAGGCAGTCCTATGGTCCCACTGTCCAAATATTGCTTAGTTCAGTCTCCACTCCTGGCAGATCCAGTTTTTTCCCCCCAACCTCAAGACTGAGTCAGGTGTTCCTCTAGGGGGAGTGGGATCCAAGGTGTCAGTCCAGGATGTTTCTGATCCCAAGCTGTTCAGTGGTTGTGGTTTGCAGCCTGGACATGATTTGCTTTTTTCTTGTTTTTTTTTTGCTTGTTTGTTTGTTTAGAGACCACTAATGAGTGAGTACATCCCCTCCTTATCTTTCTGAGTTTGTGATACCTCGCTCAGGAGGATATTCTCCAAATCCATCCATTTGCCTGCAAACTTTAGGATATCATTTTTTCTTACTCCTGAGTAGTAATCCATTGTGTAGACATATCACAGTTTGTTAATCCATTCTTCAGTTGAGGGACATCTAAGTTGTTTCCAGGTTCTTGTTATCACAAATAAGGCTGCTATGAACATAGTTGAGCTAATGCCTTTGGAGTGTGACTGTGCATCTTTAGGGTATACGCCCAGAAGTGGTATTGCTGGGTCCTTGGGGAGATTGATTCTCAATTTTCTGAGAAACCGCCATACTGCATTCCAAAGTGGCTGAACAAGCTTACATTCCCACCAACAATGGAGGAATATTCCCCTTGCTCCACATCCTCTCCAGCATAGGCTGTCCTCCATGTCTTTTATCTTAGCCAATCTAACAGGTGTCAGATGGTATCACAAAGTTGCCAAAACCCCATTCACTTTTCAAAGAGGTCAAGGCATACCTTGAGTAGTCAACACAAGCTAACTTATCAAGTTGAAGTAGTACCCATCCCTTCCTCCCTGTACCAAGGATGAGCAAGGCATCTCACCATACGGAGTTCTCTCTAAAAAACTGGTTCATGTAACCAGGATAATTCTTGGTCCCATAGCCAGGGAACCCATTAACAACCGAATCTATGCAACTATCGCCCTCTAATTTAGAGAGTCTAGATCAGTCCCATGTGGGCTTTCTAGCTGTCAGTCCAGAATTATGAGCTCTCATTGGCTCTGGTCATCTGTCCCTTTGGTTTTCTTCATCTTGCTCTTGACCCCCCTTATTTCTCTAGTCACTCTTCTCTCTGTTCAACTGAACTCCAGGAGTTGGGCCAAGTGATTGGCTATGAATGTCTGCTTCTGTTTCTATCAGTGAATGGATGTAAGTTCTGTGATGACAATTATGGTAGCCACCAATCTGGCTACAGAAGAAGGCTAGTTCAAGCACCCTCTTCATCACTGCTATGAATCTTTTTTGTGAGCATACTTGTGGGAGACTGGGAATTTTTTTTTTTTAAACTTTATTTATTTGCCTTGGTGTTTGCTTGGAAATGGAACTACAGACAGTTGTTAGCTGCCATGTGGTTGCTGGGAATCGAACCCCGGTCCTCTGGAAGAGCAGATGGTGCTCTTAACCGCTGAGCCATCTCTCCAGCCCCGACTGGGAATTTTTTAGCATCAGATTTTGCCCTAATGTCTCATTTTGTCAAGATACTTTTTTTTCATTGCTCACCCTCTCTATCTCTTCCCAAACTTGGACATCTGCAACCATCAAGTTCCCATTTCTTCCTCCTTTTAATAATAAAGGCACCTATGAACACTACATTGTCTATTTGCATATATTATTATTACTATTTTGTTGAAATATCTGTCAGTCTCTATTTACAGTCTTTATCTTAGAGTAAAATATGTCTAGTAAAGATGACAACTTTTTTATAATTATTTCATTCTTTAACTTCTTTTACCTTAATATTAATTGAATCTTCAAATATAAACGTTTTTTATATTTCTAGCAAAACTTTCTTTCATTCGACAGCCTTTGTACAATTTTTTAGTTAGCCAGTGGTGCATTAGGCACATTGCTCAGCGTTTTTATATTTCTGTATTATCAGACTTTTAATATAGATCTGAATGAAGAATGAAACCTTCAGTTAGTAAAGCTGCAGGGGAATTTCTGGGTTGTTTTTTTTTTTTTTTTTTTTTGTAAGTAACCCTAAATCTGAGTCTGCTTTTCTCAAGAAAGTTGCCAGTTTTCATCTTCTTACTGTGAGCAAAGAGCTCCTACCAAGTAGTTAGTGGAAGCTGGAAACAGTGAGTCCTAGGCACACATCATCTTTCCATGGTTCTGAAAAATTTTCAAAAATGAAACAATTCTCCATGTTCTGTCTCCTTCAGAAAATGATCAGTATGTTTTCAGTAGCCCAGAGAGATTTTCTTTTTTTACTTTTAAAGTTGTTTCCAGGAGACAGTCATCAACCTTATTGTGCTGGCATCATTAAAGAATTTTTGAGCTGTATGCTTTTGAACATTTTCACTGCTCTAAGGTGATAATTTCAGGCTTAGAGTTGGAAAACAAATGCATATGTTTTCTTGTAATTTTTAACACTTGTGATAAAAATCTCCATGGAAACTTTGTTTTAAAAATAGCTGTTGAATCAAGTAGTCACATGTAATTTTTTTTTTTTACCTAACAACATCAGAATATAAATGAGTACTTATTCATAAACATTATAAATATGTTTTAATCCATTATTAAATATATTTAATAATATATTAAATATATATTCTGTTGAAAATTAGGTATAACATTCCAAATGAAAGGCTGAGTTAGATGTACCTATTGGGAGACACAAATACATTCCAGAGCTATAATTACTCTTTATTGTTCTTGTTAACTAATCATGATATCTCTAAGTATTTCTTATTTAAAGTAAAGCATGTCAAAAAATAATACACTGATAAGAATAAATTTCTTTATTTTTATCTCTTAGGCTTAGATTTAAAATAAAAACAACTTTGAATATACTACAAAAAGAAAAGAAAGATATTCATAATAAAATTTGCTCATGTCAACAATGAGCATAGCATATTGTACTGAGAAAAAGGAACATTCAAAAACATGAGACTTTGAAGTTTCCGACAAACATGAGGAAAGTCACAAATTAGAAAAGTTAAGAAAAAAGTGACATGTAATTGGGCACTTATTTATAGGGTAGTGTGACATTTCAACAAACGCATAAAAAGAAGTACATACAAGACTTTAAACTGTAAAACTTCTGCAAGAAAACAAATTTTTAGCAAATGCAAAGAAATTCTTGGGATAGGAAATTTTTTTTTAAGTACTTCTAAAAGCACTGATCAATAATTAGAACAATGCTCATGTGGTAACCAGCTAAGCAGCTCCTGTGATAGCAAAGGAAACAATGAACAGACTAAAGAGATAGTATGTAGACATGTGTGTGAAGGTATTCCGTTGCTCTGTATCTAACAAGGGGTGAAAAAGTAAAATATCAAATCAACTAAAAAATCAAATCCTGGCTTCTGCACACTGTTTGTCTAGCACCTTATAAAGCCCTGGATTTGATCACTAATTCCCTTTATGCAACCCTATACTCAGCTACATTGTGAATTTCAGTCCATCCTGGGCTATGTGAATCCTGTTTTCCATACTAAAATCAACAATAGTATTAAGATTAAAATTTGTGAAATAGTTTTCCATATTCAGAAGAATTCTGACAACAAGGGATTCAACCACAATTGGAAGAACACACTAAACAGGGCAGCAAAGCCTGTAAGCTTTTCTCTAGTGTGGGAAAACAAGCTCATTTAAATAGTCTTAATTAACTGAAGAAGAGAACTGTGAGACTTGATGGGCTAGAATTCAATCAAGCTGTGCTAACCAGCTGGGCAAAGGAATAGGCATGACTATGCAAGGAAAATAAAAAAGTGTTTAAAAGAAATCTAACCAGGGACTGCATTGCTTCATGTTCAACCTGGTTAGAAATCAAAGCATGAGATATTCCCACTTTGGATATAGATCTGTGTGTTTCCTCTTAAAATCATTTTTTCCCACTGTTTTACTTCAATGAAAAATTTGTGTAAAATTTTTAAAGTAAAAGGTTTAAATGCAACCATTGCTCTGTGCAATGGATCCTTCAAGACTTGTCAAATTTCTTTCACAAAATGATATATTTTAGGTCTATTTTATCACGTGTGTGTGGTTTCATGTGCAGAAACCTTATTATAAATCAGAGTCTGTTATTCAATTTATTAAAAGTAGAAAAGTTGACATAAATAGTATTTTATTTATATTTGTTAGGATTTTAATTAAAATGTAATTGTATTGCATTGCTTCACTTATGTAATTTTATCTCCAGTCTCCTCCTTTTCACCCATTAATAACTCTTAAATCTGTGGTATCCTGTTCATTGAGTATATATGTATATATATTTGTGTGTGTATATACATGCATACATTAACATAACCTAAATATATAAATTGTGTGTGTGTGTGTGTGTGTGTGAGAGAGAGAGAGAGAGAGAAAGAGAGAGAGAGAAAGAGAGACAGAGAGAGACCGAGAGAGAGACAGAGAGACAGAGAGATTTCAGGACTGAACACTTTATATTGAAGGACCCATTAAGAGACTCATTAGTCAGAGTGACTAATTCTCCATCTCTCAGTATTTATAAGTTTTCTATAGTTCTGTGTTTGAACTGAAATAATCCTCTCAGCAAAATAATCCTAAATAATCGTGGTATTCACATCTTGGTGCTAACCAGCACCTGTTTAATTTGACCAAGGAATTAATCAACAAGAGAAAAATCGTGGCAGGTACCAGAATCCTAGTCAACTATCTGGACTAGTTAGATCATGGATCTTAGAGGGAAAGCTACCATCACCACTTTGCTAAATCCTCAAAAGTCTTCACTGTATTCTAAAACTTTCTCCTACCTTCAGATAAATGTAAAACTCACCCTTCATCAAAAGAACTTCTCACTACAGAAAATAAACAATGTTATAGAAATCAAACTGGTCATTATAATCCAGAGATACACAGATCATAGTGAGCCTAACCCCAATGGATATATCAATAATAAAAATATTCTTTTAAAATATATTAAACAGCATAATTCCAGCTTCATTACAGTGTAGTAAAGAAAAATAGTCTGATGCTGTTTGGTCCCATATTCAAAAAGATTAATTATATTTAGGACATTATATGATAAAATACATGAAAAAGAGTAGAAGCAAATTCAAAGCATCAGAAATCACTTGTAATTAGTAGTTATTGGAAGAAAGTATGAGAATATTAATTAGGTTAGTTATTAAAAGATTTAGTTTTTAAAACAGAGTAGAAAAGCAGCAGACATATTTCTTTATGGTCCAACTGCAGGTACATACTAGAAAGATTTTGAGGGACTGTAGACAGTTTCAATTAAACAATGATCGAACATCTTATAGGAGAAATAATTCCTAATGTCTTTTTTAACAGAAATATTATCACAATAGCAGAAAAAGCTGTATAGTTTTAAAGGTAATATTTAAATTGTATACTTTTAAAAGTAGTATTGTATGCCTTAATAATGCCTGATTTTATAATCTTTTGGTAAGCAAGGGATTCTACTGGAAAAGGAATGATCAGTCTTTTTTTTTTTTTTTTTAAATCTGTGAAATCCACAAGCTAATGTAAGTATGCCAGGAGATGCCCACTAATATAATAGTAGCACAAATGGTATAAGAGTAAACCACTCCTTTCTTACTAGATGTAAGGCTCACTCTAGACATTTAAACTCATAACTGACACCATTGTCATGACGAAGAAGTTGTGAATAGAGATGTCTTAGGCCATAGCATAGTTGTTAATTTGGTCCTGATAATTCATATGTATAGACAAATATACCTCTTAGCCATCATCAGGCAAGATATATTTTCAGTATATTTTAATTAACATAGAGAATTACAACTGGTCAGTGTTCCAAGCATAGTGACTATGTAATGGTCATCTATATATGGGATATACATATCATATTTCTTCTCTGGACACTCAGTGTGGACAGGGGACAGAATTATTTTATGAGGCAGATAGGTAGTGAATGTCTACAAGTAAACATTGTTTTTCAAACACAGTAGAACAGCTGCACATACACACACATAGGAGTTGTAACAGCCTTCACAAGATCTGTGAAACCCCAGGTCAGGCCAAACCCAGAAAAGAGTGTGCAACTATGTGTGAACTCCCACTACGTAAGTCAAAAGAAAATTTCAGAGCTATTGGGAGTGGGTTAGTCAGTTTTCTATAAAAGTGTGGCCTATGGAAGTTTCATTCAACTCACAGAGAGTTCACATTTTCAAGAATATATGAACATCAGGAAATTTTTCTTTTTTTATTATGAATAAAGTCATATTTTTTATCCATGTATCCCCTTGTTCAAACTCCCTTCCCCGTCCCACCCATCCCAGTCATTCTCTCCTTTCTCCATCAATTTATCTCCTCCACAGCAAGAGCTGGAAGTCCCAAGGACCCAACGTATCTTAGTTTAGCATCCACTCCAGGCAGATCTGTTTTCCTTACCCCAACATCAAGATTGGGTCAGGTGTTCCTCTGGAGGGAATGGGCTCCAAGGTGCCAGTCCAGGGTATTTCAGATCCCAAGCTTTCGGTGGTTGTGATTTGCAGCTTGGACATGTTTTGCATTTTGCTTTTTTTTTGTTTAAAGTCCACTAATGAGTGAGTACATCCCCTGCTTATCTTTCTGGAATTTAACTTGATGAGTTTTAAAGGAAAAGAAACTTGCATGAGTAGGTCAAGGAGGATAGAACTAGAGGAAGGGTGAATATAATCAATACATATTGTATAAAAATCTCAAAGAAGTGGTAGAAGAAACATAAAAATGCTATAGAGCAGAGGATTTTCAGAATTACAATGTGTGCAGCTAATAAAAATAAACACCTGATTATTCTGAAGAGTACAGATATAACTATTAGAACCAATAGGAATATGGCCAGAAAAAAAAAGTGTTGGCAAAAGTTTTGGATAAATATTTTTATTAAAAATAAGAAGTCAAAACATGTATAACATCAAAAACGTTTTACTATTAAACAGAGAAATATGAATTACTTGCTATGCGTTGTCTATGTATAAAAATTTTTACCATCATACATATTTAAAGCACATGCACTCACAGGTGTGTTTATTTATTTAGGTTTTGTACCAATAAATGTTTAACAAAGCAGACAAGTGTGCTAGAATGTTTTCAGTCAGCATGACACAAACAGGAGAAACCAGGGAAGAAAGAATGCCAACTGAGATCACGTCCACCATTTTCATCTGTTAACATTATCTGCTGTTCATGTCATGTTTGATGATCGATATGAGAGGGTCCAGGTCACTGTTGAAAGTGCCAACATTAGGTAGATGATCTTGAGTCAAATAAGAGTTCTGGCTGAGTATGAGGCAGAAACCAATGTTCTTCAGCATTTGCTGGATTCTTTACCTCCATGCTTCTGCTTTACCTTGCTGCCCTGGCTTCTTTTAATTGTGAATTGCATACTGCATGTGGAAATAAATCCTTTTCTCTTCAATGTTGTGTTCTGGTAGACTGCTTTTTGGTTTTGTTTTTTGTTTGTTTGTTTATTGTTATTGGTGTTTGGTGCTTTTAACAATAATATAGAGCAGAACAGACTAGGGCATCAAGTAACAAATATTCTTTGTATAATTGCAAAAATCTTAGAAACATTTTTAACTGTAGTATGCTTTATTGATGGCTTTGGTGGTTCGATAGAATACAAGGGGTTATTTTAATTTTTCGTATCTATTATTGCTTGCTTTATGACTGAGTATACAGTTAGTTTTAGACTAGGTTCTACAGAGTGTTAAGAAGACAGTGTATTGTTTTGTGTTTGGTGGAATGTTCTATATGTACCTATTAAGTCCATTTGAGCCATAACATCTGTTAGATTCCTTATTTCTCTGTTAAATTTTTATCTGGACATATAGATAGAAAGTCAACTAAATTAAAACTAAATAAAAGTTTTAGGATATGTCCTAATAATTTTCTGGGGTTTTGTTAGTGTTATTTTACTGATACCTGTTACAGTGTCTTTCTTTACAAGTATAGTCTTAGTAATTTGGGTCTTCTTCTTTTTTTATTAGAATAAAGTCTCATTTTTTTAATCCATGTATCCCCTTGTTCCAACTTTCTTCCCCCTCCAGGTTAGTCTTCAGCCTTCCTCCTCCCCATCACCTCATCCCCTCCCCCAAAGGGCAAAACATCTCAAGGTAAATTAGCTCAGCGGTCACTCCAGGCAAGTCCAATTTCCTCATCCTAATGTCAAGACTGGGTTAGGTGTTCCTCTGGAGGGGATGGGCTTCAAGGTGCCAGTCCATGCACAGAAACACTCTGAACCCTCCCCTTGAGGCTCCACATAATTGCCCATGCCAGTGGACTGTTGCCTATGCTTGGATGTCTTAGTTCCTTTTCCTGATGGTTCCCAGGTAGCTGTTCTTGACTCAGTGAACTCCCCAGAGCTCCAGCCAGCGATCACTGTAAGAATTTTCTTTTAATTACTTTAGTTAAGGGTGTCTTAGTATTTTTATCTTTTCTAAGAGCTAGTACTCAGTCTTGAGGTTGCCGGGAGGAAGCTGGATCTGCCAGGAGTGGAGGCTGAACTAAGCAATATTGGGACAGTGGGACTTGGGACTGCCTGCCACCTGCCCAGGGAGGGGATGGGGAGTTGTAGAGAAGAGAGAATGACTTGATGTGGTGGGAGGGGGAAGGGACCTTGAATAAGGATATACAAGGATAGAAAGTGTGACCTCTTTGTTCATAATAATAAAATAAAAGACAAAAAACAAAAAGCTAGTACTTGTTTCCATGGTTCTTCACATTATTTTCATTTGATTTCAATACTTCTAATCTCATCCTGTTTCTGTCTATTGGCATATTTTTTCTAACTTCCATCATTAAATTATTTATTGAAGTTGCTCTGTCTTTCAATGAAAGTCTTTGTACAAATAACTTTTCATCTTTTGACCCATTTCAAAGTTTCCAATAAGTTTTAGATACATTTTCATTCATATTCAAATTGTAAGAAATCTAAAATTTCCTTTCTGTTTTTTTTTTGATGAGTTACTCATTATTCAACAATATAATAATACAGTTCTATAAGACTAAAATAGGAATATATTTATTAATATCTCATGGTAATAAAGATTGAAGATTAATAACCCATTTTAACATTATATGACAGATATATACCTTAGAAAAACTTTTCACATATGTACAAACACATATGTATAAATAATTTTATATTTTCATGACTTTCAAAAGTAAAATGTCAAAGTATTTCATGTATTTACTGATAAAAGAATTGACAAGAAAGCATAATCATACTGTGGCATTTAATGTAATATAAACATGCCGTATAAATGAGGAGATTTGAATAATCTAATTTTGTAGTCTTAAATCTCTAAGTGATTAAATATTAGTATTCAAATTTTGTAATGCAAAAAAATTGGAAATATAATTGTTTTGGAATATATATGTGTATTATATTATGTGCATATATATATAAAGTTTTATAAGAGGAAATGGAAAAAGGTAAAAATATCCAAGCAATGGCATTCACATTTTAGGAAAGGCAGGGGAAAGTTCTTAGAGGCATATCCAGTGGTTTCCTTACAATAAATTTTTAGAACTCAATATCCTCATTTTCAACTTGGCACATGAATATGTCGATGCATCACTTTTTAACTGTGATTACATTGCACATCTTTTGACAGAAATATTTTCAATGTATTTATAGTATAAATATATATAATGGGTAACAAAATAAAGTAATTTAAATAAGAATGTAAATTCAGTTTTGGCCATGGTAAGTGTCCTGCCCTGTGCACCTCCATTTGGATTTTAGTTCAAGAGACTCACTGTGTTTAAGTATTGATTTTGGTTCTAGATGTGTCTTTTCACAGCAACATGACTGTCAAATGTGCCTTGAGACTACTGGTAGACTACCTATGTGATGGGGAGAGTCTTCTGAACAGCGATTAGCAAAGCAAAGCCTTTTGGTCAGCAATGGGCTTCTCTGGATCCCAGCATTCTTTGTTTATTTCTGACTTGAATTCTCCATGTTGGGTAATCTTTTGATCAAGATGCAGTTTGAATATTTTAGATGACAATTTATATTAGGAGAGGGGGAAACATAGCTTGGAACTGTTTCTCCTGTGGTTATGGGAAATTTTTCTTTGACTGGCAATAGGCAATTATAACTTGTTTTTGTCTTAATGTCTTTACTATTAGTATTTTATTTTCTTTTCCACAAACAATAAAAAATTACTAGACAATCCATTTGTTTGACTCTGACAATTTCATCTAAGTTAATTCCCTCTATTTTGCTGATTATTTTTATGATAATGCCAAATATACATACATTGCTGTTTGGCATTATCACTGAGTCTTCTAAAACATAGTCTAAATTGCTCAATAATTTTTCCAAAATGAGAAAATAAAAATCTAAATCATCCTTTTACTTTTAGACTTATAACAATAGTTTTACAGTTCACTTAAATGAAACAGGAGTATCTTTAATTTTAGGAAGTAATATAGTTATATATATATATATATAAACTTTTTAAACAAAGAATGGATGTCATTCACATTTTTGCTTTGTTTTTTCTTCCTTTGTGGGGGAGAAACTTATACCCAATAACTGTCTAGTTTCTTAGCATGGAATAGATATTTCTTGCTATAAAATAAAGCATTATAAATTACATCTTCAGACAATTCTAATAGGTCATATTAGTTCATAACAGATCTTCCAAGTTCATCAAACTGAAATCACATCTGTATGAGGACATTCTTTTACCTTAATAAAGTCTTTCAGACTTTCAATCTTTAGAGGAAATGTAATGAATTTTGCAGAGTAGTAAAATGGCCTTCAAACCTTTGTTGTCTTTTTAGTGTGCTTATGTTATTTTAAATTTGTATCAAAGAAACCATATCAATGAGCTACTTCTGAGATGGAAAGACTTTCTAAAGTGTGGCTCTTTTGAGGAATGTTAACATGAAAGAGCTCTTATCTTTCTCCATGCTTATTTTCAGAAGAGGGCTATTAAATGTTGCAAGGTCCCTTCAGATAGATAGCTTTTAGATTCTTTACTTTTATTATTCACCAATATGCTATCTCTACATGCAAAGGGTGAAAGGAAGTACAAATTAAGGTTATGCTCGTTAGTTATAATTAGACACAACCATATCAGCAACAGTTGTTTAGCCTCCAGTTTATACAGTCTAAAGTAAAGGTCATCAAAGTTTGAGCAATCAGTCTCAAACAAATTTACATAATACAGTGCAACATTTATTCAGCCAGATTCTTTGCTGTACTAAATACAGGTATTAAGGAAGTAGGCTTACCTGTATTAGCTGCCTATGAGTATTGTAATGTATACTATATTTTTTGTTACTTTTGAGTCCTTTAAATAAGAACTACCTAAAATTGAAAGCAAAATTTTTAGAAAACTATTAACACTATGGAAAGCTACTGACCCTACAATTTATACTGTTTTATTTTTATTTCCAGAAATACTACAGTACTTTTACTCTCACTTATGAGTGCCTTTTAAGTGATTACAACAGCTGTCATCAGTGTGTCATCAAAATACCCAACTTCTTTTTATATTTTAAAATGTGTTCTTTAACTCCAATGTTTTTTTTTTATTTTTTTAACTCCAGCATATTTTATGGAGATGACCCTTTGACACTTAAGTACTTGGTGGTCAGTGGTTAGGGTCAGAACCATAGCATGCTTTTAGAGACAGACAATAGCATTTGATTATCAAGTATAGGCTTAGAAATTTTGAATCAGGCTCACCTAGACTGTGATGGCCATGTCTAAACCATGATTTAAAGGGCACTATGTAGACTTTACATCTAAATTTAATCTTTCATTAAACCAAATCACCTTTATACTTTACAAAAATTGTTTATTTTTTAGTAGCATCATTAGTTATAATTAAAATACTGAGTTTGTATTTGAGTAGGGAATCTCAGCCTGTTTTATGTAATGTTTTTTTTCCCCTCTCATTCTGCTACTGAAGTGCTTGCAAAGGTCCTGAGAGTTTTGAGATGGCTGGTACTCCACATTTTGCAGCTCTTAGCCAGAGTAGTATACTTCCTACACTTCTGAATAGACTCCTTTTGACTTCACTGCAACTGCTTTCTGTTTACCAGTGGAGTGGAGCTACAAATGTAATTTTTAATAAAATGTTGTTTGCTTAAGTTAGCAATGACAAATAGAGATATCCCCATTCTTGGAAGAGTATCACTTCTTGTGAAACACCCTTGAACCTCTTCCTGGAAGCCTCTCCTCATGGGCACACAATTCTAAGACATACCACATTCTACTTAAGATTACAGTAATATTACACCTGTCCTTGCATAACATTCACTAAAACTTTCATCTTCTGGTAATTTTCAAGTTAATTTTATCTAAGTACAAGCCTACAGCTTTATTGGGAAAAGTCTGCATAGCCTTTATAGTGTGATCATAATCATATATTTGCTTTATGGCTTTCATTTGTTTAAGATTATCATATGATTCTGAATTAACTTCTGCTTTTAGAAGGCTTTTTGCAATCTGGCTTCTCATTTAACATTTCTATATCTCTTTATTCTATCATGGGACATTTCATGATTATGACTTTCCTTCACACCACAGGGCAAAGAATGTAAGCAAATGCAAATATGAGAAAAACAAATATTTAACTATGTGCATATAGACCTACTAAGATGATCAAAAATCAAAACATGTCTTTATTTTCATTATTTGTAGTCTAGTCAGGAAGGAGGTAAGCATAAAGTGTTTGAGGCTTTATCACAGGTGTATAACATTGCATCAAATATATAATTTAAGACAGAGGGTACTCTAGAGATAACATACCAAAAAATTCCTGAATCAAAAATTTATAAGACAAAGTTCAAAAATTTGAAATATATATTTAAAGAACTCTTTAGTTCCTCAGCTAGAGAAAAGTGTAAAATCTGATAAATTTTCAATGATTATTTACATGAATAATAATGTCTATCCTATTGGATGACTCAAACCATGCACTAATGCATTATGATGGTTTTAAATAATTACAAAATAGTAAGTGTCCGTACAAGTGGAGTAGACACACATGTATCAGAATCATAAGAATTAGCTTGTGCTCTCAACACAATACTGATATATTTTTTTATTTAGAAATATATTTAGACTTTAGATAATTTTGATTGAAAATGTGTAGACACACAGTCATCAGAATATCCAAGAATAAATACACAGATATTTTTCTCTTGACAGATCATTTGTAAATACTGATTATAATATAAATTATGGTATACACCTTATATAGTGATTGAAATAAAGCTGATTTAAGAGATAAAAGAATTATATACTATTGGAAAAAATGTATCATTATAATTCAGAATTCACCATGTCACATTACTACAAATACATAGACACAGAGAGAAAATGTGTGAAAGAGAGAGAGAGATGAAGCCAAACAGACAAATTCATCCATACCAATAAACACGGAAACACAGCAGTACGTTATGCACAAACAACTATTATTTCATAGAAACATGCTAATCCCAAAAGACAGTCATAAATACATACAAATACACAGAAAGGCATAGATATAGAGTCAAACATAGGTACCCATACATAGATAGTTATCTATATACTAAAGCTTAATTTTTACTTTTAGATATCAAACACTTAAACAATGGAAAGCTTTTAAAACTTATAATATTAAACTCAAATTTTACTATATAGAATCTCAGCTAGTTAATATGAAATGGCTGCATTTTATTCATAGCTAAGTTACCCAAATAGTGTAGAGTATAAAAATCAATTTGTAATACCTTTTAAGTTATATAGATGATAAACATATTGCCAATAAGAGGTGTGTAACTTCCTATATTTTATTACATTTATTTATATTCCATATAAACATATCTTCAACAGGACACATTATATAAATGAATAATTGCTATAAAGTTCATAAAGTATAATGATAATGTTCAATGAGTTTACTGAGATTCATCTGAAATCAGGACCATGCACCTGAAAATCTGCAACATAATTAACAATAAATTTCTGAAATGTACAAAAAAGTTTTCCTTATTTATTTTTTCTCATTTTTTATTTACTAATCCAAATGGATTAAATACCTCAGCACAAACCCAGCGACACTTTGATGGAAAAGAAAGTGGGAAATACCTTCCCTTGCATTGACACGGGTGACCACTTCTTAAATATAGTAGCAGTAGCACAGACACTAACAATATCAATTAATAAGTGGGACCTCCTGAAACTGAGAAGTTTCTATAAGGCCAAGGACTCTGTCAATAAGACATAACGACAGCCTTCAGAATGGGAAAAGATCTTCACCAACTCTACAACTGATAGAGGACTGATCTCTAAAGTTTATAGAGCACAAGAAGCTAGAACTCCAAACCCTAAATAACCCAAATATAGGGTGCAGAACTAAAAACAGAATTGTTGACAGAAGAATTACAAATGGCTGAAAGCCTTTTGAAAAATTGCTCAACAACCTTATCCATCAGAGAAATGTAAATCAACACAACTTTGAGATACCACCTGACACCCCGCCAGAATGGCAAAGATCAATAACTATGCTGGAGAGGATGTGGAGCATGTGGAACACTCCTCCATTTTTGGTGGGAGTGTCAACTTGTATAGCCACTATGGAATGCTCTATGATGGTTTCTCAGAAAACTGGAAATCAATCTCCCCAAGGACCTAGCAGTACCACTATTGGGCATATACCCAAAGGACTCACATTCCCACTCTAAAGGCATTAGATCAGCTATATTCATAAGCAGCATTATTCATAATAGCAAGTACCTGGAAACACCCTACATGCCCCTCAACTGAAGAATGGATTAACAAACTGTGGTACATCTACACAGTGGAGCAGTATTCAAGATGTACTCACTCATTAGTGGACTTCAGACAAAAAGCAAGAAAAAAAAAAAAAAAAAAAAAAAAGCAAAGAATGTTCAAGCTGAAAAACTCAACCCCTGAAAAGCTTGATTTCAGAAGGAACTTAAGAGAGACTCCCATGGATTCCTGTAAGAAGAGAATATAGAGAAGATTTTCTTAGCTAATTAAGAGCATAAGGAGTTACAACCAAGAAGAGGTGGGAACAAATCATGAGAGAAGGGGAGGATTGAGTGAGAGGAGCAACAATGAGGAAGAAAAAAAGAGAGAGAGAGATGGAGATCTTAATAAAGGAAGCCAATGTGGGGTTGGAAAAAGACCAGGTTCTAGGGTCACGCTAACCCTAATCCTAACCCTAACCCAAGAACTCATATGATGTCGCTGTTGTAAAAGTTCTGGCCCAGACTTTCTGGCCCTGGATTAAATGTTTGGTCTCACTCTTTGTCCTGCTTAGCCTCAAATAATCACACATGCAGTTTTATATTATTTTCATAATGATTGACCTATGGCCCAGACATATAATTTGCTAGCACTTGCTCTCAATCTAACCCATCTTGTTCAGCCATGCTCCTTGATACTTTTCTCAAAATATCATTTCAGCTTCTTTCCTTTGTGTCTGCTGCTATCTTGTCATGTCTCTGGTGGCTCTCTCTAGCAGCTTTGCCTGGCATCTGTCTCTAGCATCTGTCTTTGCTCTGAGATGTTCCCGAGTTTTCTTAGCCAGGTAGCTCCACCCACACTTCCTGTTTGCCTTTGGCCAATCAGTTTTTATTATGAGGGACAAATATTTACATTACTAGCATAATCCCACTACATGTCCCTGTGTTAGACTCCAACCAATAGTGAAGATGTTGCCTAGAAAAGACTTCCCCTATAAATCAAATAAATAGTCACCCCAAGTGCCATTACAGAATTTACATCCAACAATGAATAGAGGTAGAGGCAGAGACACATGGCTGAGCACTGGGCTGAGCTGCTGGTCCAGGGGAGAAGAGTCTATATGAACAAGGGCATAAGGTTTATGAGGAAAACTCCCACAGTGATGGCTGACTGGAACTCAGAGGAGCTCACTGAATTAAGAATAGCCATTGGGGAACCTTCAAGAAAAAGAAAAAGGCCCTCCAGGAATAGGCAGCTGTCCACTGACATGGGCAGTATATGGAGCCTTGAGCAGAGATCAGATTGTGTTTCTATGCATGGACTGGCACTTTGGGGCCAACTCTCCCCTGAGTAACACCTAACCCAGTTATGATATTAGGATGAGGAAATCATACCTGCTTGTAGTGGATGCTGACCTGATCCACCTTGGGACTTCTTGCCCTTTTTGAGGGAGAGTATTGATGGATTGGGAGGAGGGAGGCTGATGCCAGATAGGGAGGGATTGGGAGGGGAAAGGGAGGGAGAGCAAGGGAATACATGGAAAAAAGTAAATAAGAAAAAAACCCACAAGCTTATGAACCATAAATAAATAAATAAATAGACAGATAAATAAATAAATAAATAAAAGTAAGTAAAAATAGAAAAAAAAAACACCAAAAAAGATCAATGACTTTCCACTAAAATTAGGAATAAGATAAATCTGTCCAGTCTCTCTATATCTATTGAACATAGTACTTGAAGTTCTAGCTAGAGCAATAAAACAACAAAGGAAGATTTTTATTGGTGTTCTTAAAAAAAAATAATCAAATTAAGTAATTACAGAAACATGCTGATTATATTTTCAAAAATACTTGAGCTAATTTTAATACAAAATAGAAGTTATTAGGAACTATAATGCACAGAAATAGTAGATTAATTGCTAGAAAATAAAGGTGAATTTTAGATAAAAATTAAATAAGCAGTGTTGGGATGATATAAACTTTTGCTTTCAAAACATGAGAATTGGAGTCTAGTTTTCAGAACCCAACTGAAAAGTAGCCATACAGATATTCAATCTCAGTATTGGGAGGTAAAGATAGGCAGTTCCCTATTGCTGGCCAGCCATAGACCTAAGCAAGAGACTCTTTTATTCAAAACCACATGACTGTGGGACAGTATTTTTTGTAGATGACAGGATATTGTACTCATGCACTCTCCACAATTTTGGTAGCCTATAAAAGACTTGATATTCTAGTCAATATTCCAGCATGAATGAGGCTCACAACACACCACTTCTAGTAGCAAAAAAAAAAAATAAAAAAATAAAAAAATAGATAGTAAATGCCTACCAAGGGAATGAAAGTCAATTTTACTCAGGTGTGGTATCTGGTAGGTTGCAAATGACAGGGATAATCCTACACCTGTGTTCAAACAGAAAGCACTTGTTGGTCACATTTGCATGCATAAGAATAATATTGAAGTTGGGAGCGGCTTATGTCCAATTTAGAGGAATTGGAAGGAGAGATTGAAGGGGAAATTTGACTAAAATATAATGTGTTCACGTATGGATAAAAATGTTTAGTGAAAATGTTGAGTGCACCATAAAGAATGAAACTAAACTCAGTCTTGAGGTTGGGGGGAGGGGAAACTGGATCTGCCAGGAGTGGAGGCTGAACTAAACAATATTGGGACAGTGGAACCATGGGACTGCCTGCTGCCTGCCCAGAGAGGGGATGGGGAGTTGTGGAGAAGAGAGAATGACCAGATGTGTCGGGAGGGGGAAAGGACCTTGAATAAGGATATACAGGGATAAAAAGTGTGACTTCTTTGTTAATAATAATAAAATGAAAAAAAAAAAGAATGAAACTAAAGGTAAACCTTTGTCCTCTCTATACACATGTAAATTTATTCTTATGAAACTCACACTCATATGGATAAACATACAAAACGTAAATAAAATAATATAGGAAAGTTTGAAGAAAGGCACAAGTATCTTTCTGTAATCTGCATATACATCAAAATAATAGATGAAGCAAAACTAGGATGATGTCAAAAACATTATCTTAGTAAGCTGATGTCATTTGTGTTAGTGTCAAAAAATTACAGTAGATATTTTAGACTCAAATTGTAGGTTTAAAGATTTTATAACAATGGAAAACTGAAGACAAATGAAAGCCACATAATATGAAAATAAAGGAAAATGTAAACCTTCTGCTACACTCAAAAATCAGTATCTCAGTCAGCCATCCCAAGAGATGCTTCCGTTTGTTGTAGATGGGAATAAATACAAGGACCCACACTGGACAATGTGCACACAGTGAACTGTAGAATACTCAGTCCCAAATGAAATGTCTCAAATACCATTCCTAGGCTCACAAATCTCTGTGGAAAAACAGACAGAAGGATTATAAAAGCCAAGAACAATAAAAGACATCAAGATAACAAGGCATTTCAGAATAGTCTATGGTGACAGAAACTGAGACCATAAGAGTTTAAGAAAGTTGGGGCCCAGTGCTGATAGTGAAAGTTGACCCAGATGAATATGTCTAAACCTGAAGTTTTCTCCAATTGGTAACAGTACACAAAGAAAAAATAAATTTTCTCCCACTAAGTCTCACTGGGTATACAAACCACACTCAGTGGTAGACTCCATACATAGCAGTAGATGGCCAACAGAAAGCAAACCCTTTGGACAATTTTGTTTCTGTTTTTGTTTACAGATCTTCTGCTTCTATATTAGGAATACAGATTTTGTTTTACGGGTGTTCTGCGTGTAAATTTATGTGTACCTCAGCATCTATATTTTTTTGCATTTATTATTTGACTTTTTTCCTATTTTGATTCCTTTTTAATTTACATTATCATTATCTTATTACATTATCAAAATTTATTATCTTATTTCATTATTATTATTTTAAAAACCTGTTTGTATTCTATTAGGAGAAAGAAAAAAGGAGGAGATGAATTAGTATATATTGTGTAAAAACAAAAATCTAAACAGATACCCTAGTACATGCTGAAGAAAACAAAATTTAAGGCAAATAGGCTAAAGAATATACTAGTAACACTAGATTTAATGGAATAGATATTACTATAATATAGAACTATAAAATTAGATTAATAATCACTAAAGAATTTTAGAAAAAGTAGCATAGTTTAATCAATATAAAAATTATTTACAGTAGATTTCACTAAAAAAAAGACCTTTAATAATGAGCATTTCTTGGAATAAATTTTGAGCATAAACATAATA